>JAQBSW010000805.1:0-167993 GCA_029291075.1 Eudiplozoon nipponicum | reverse complement strand
TCAAATTTAGATATGCGGCTGTCACCTCTAGGAATCTTGCATACATTGTATTGGACTAGAAATGTCGGATGCATAATATCTTTTCGGTCACGAATATTAATTTTCTGCAGCTTACGCCACATGTATAGAAGTTATACAGATAGTATCTTTAATAATTTGGTGCGTGGGCGTGTGATTAGATAGAAACTAAGTTTAGACTTGAAGCAAACACCAATCCAATTATTTAAGCAGCGGAAGGGTTAGTGTTCTCAATCTTAATTCACACTTTTGTATATATATATGCAGCCTATATATAAGTTATGTTCATTTGTAGATGCCAGACAAAAATATAAGAAAGAATTGGTTCTTGTATCTGATAAACTTTTACTTTCGCTTTGCACATGTGAAGCATACCATAAGTTTTATTAAGACTCACATTCATGAAGAATATATATTAAAAGTTGAGACAAAACAGAAAATATGGGCGTGGAGATAATGTGAAATAAAGGAATGAACAATCATTTGTGTGCATCACCTAAAGTTCAAGCTCAATGCGCTAACATGCTTTTTCTGATTGCATAAATCCGGCTGTAGTTTGGTTATCCATTGGTCTGTTTATATAAGCACTATCAAAATATTCGATTGCCCGGAGCTTATTCTTTACGTTCAAGGAGAACAGGTGTTTTGTAGTGTAGACAAGCATTAATTGTGCATTAGGAATAAGAGAAGTCACTTCTTTGTATTTCTTCAAGTAAAAATATAGGATAGTGCGTCTCCTTTTAAATGTATATTGGAATATATCGTCTTTTTTATCAGTATATGCGTATCCCGCTTCTATTTTGTGTTATAACGTGTTTATATATTGTGATAGGATTGACTCTAGTCACATTTCCTTTGTAGTCTGAAGAGGACTATTTCGGCCGTAACGCGATAATAATTTTGATTGACAGTATATTTTTCAGCTCTCTGATTAAATAAATGTGCCAGTAAAGCAGATTCGTTGTCCACTAACTGGTTAATGAGTCAAAAGCCACGTATAACGCTTGTTTTTTAGCAGGAGAATTAATTAAAATTTGCGATGACCAAATATGTGCCTAGCAATAAGTCTACTCCAGATCTAATCTGACAACTTTAAGCAAATATGATCGCTAATTTTATATTTTCAGAAAATTATTACTAAGCAATTTTTACAAATAGACTAAAAGCCTATTTTAAGTAATTTGTTTTGTTTTTTAGAATTTGACGGAAAACCGGCAAATTTTTAACCAATAGCGATGCGCGAAACGCAATTTTTTTCATGTTTGTGTTGGCTACAAAATGTTTACTTACACAAGAATATTAATGTTTAAAACCGTCACTGAAATAACCTGCGCAGCTATGTTCTATTACATGAAAGGCGACTTTATTTGTTTTAAGCAGGTTTTATGAATATTTAGCTGGTCCTATTCCTATCTAAAAGAGAGTTTTCTTAAACAATCATTGGTTACACGGGCGGTGATAACAGTTAGTATATTCAAGATTGCGATCCTGTAAAACACCTGACCCATTATGTACATACATTTCTCAGTATAAACTAAGCATTGTATAGCGTTGAAAAGGCAATCGTCCAAGAGAACGTTTGCGTCCTTTTTGGGAACTCAACACGCACGGTCCATAATTTTCTGCCGACAGAGCTCAAACTTGTGCAAATCTGCTTCGGAATTTGTTGTTCTAACCACTGAGCCACCCTGCCGCGCACTACACATCATTTACAGTTTTATACTAACTAGAATTTCTTGGTTAGACATTCCTTTTTTTAGAACCAAAATAGCATCCACTGAGCCCTAACGTTCAAACTAACAATTCACAATCGGCAATTATAAAACGGATTCCACGTGCCACAGGGCGGCTCAGTGGATAGAGCAGCAGATTCCGAAGCAGATGTGACCGGGTTCGAACACTCTCTGCGGTAAATTCTGGACAGTACGTAATGAGGTCCCAATAAGAACGAACCGGTTTACTGGATGAATTTCTTTTTCAATACTATGCAATGTTTAGCTTATACTGACAAATATATGAACATAAAGGATCAGAATTTTATATCAAGATCCCATTCTTGATTATAATAAGGATTTTGCTTTCAGTGATAATGCATAATTTCGATAAATCTTGATAGCCAGTTCCAAGAACATTCTTAAGTCCACCATTTTCATATTATGTAATATCGTCTATTAAGGCCAACATAAAATGTTGTTTAAATGACTGGTTGCATCACAGACTAATACATTCAGTAGACGAGTGTGGGTCGCGTGTGAGAAAATGCTATCATAATTTTTAATTATTCACGTGTACAGTCTATATAAATAGACAACGCTAATTGCATTTAAATTTCTCTATGCAAACTTGATACCCAAATAAACATCGTGCAATATTTTTCGAGCATAGTAAACTTAGTTATGCAATTTTTAGTTACAAATTCTTGACGTGTAACAACCTTTTTCAGTTACAATCACAGTACCATGGAGAGATAGCGAATTGTGAGTAAACCGAAATACATATTTGAAAGAAGCGTCGGCTTTACAAATGTTATCAATATGCGACGCATAAATCATTGCTTGCTTATACTATATATATTGCAATTCTAACAACTTTTACATTTAAATATGCATAATTATAACATACGTCATTCTATTTTCCTATAGAAAATTAATGAAAAAAATTGCAAAAGGCCACATGTAGAAAAGAATGTCATGAAAATTTCAGGAATCTAAGAGAGATATTTCTGACAACGTACCTAAACGAAATACTGAACCTTAATACATTTCTACTATATCTGTCCAGAATTTATTAGATTAATTTGATTTTTGATGATATAAATTTGGTCATTTTTTATCTACATGGATAGATTATTTTTAATTGGCCGGTCCTATCGTTTCAAATAAACTTGACGGAAATCGAATATTTGCTATTGGTATGAGGTAACTGCATTCTTGAACACTGTGAATTTGATTCAATATGAATTTTGTTACGATAGAAATAATCAATTTGTTTCGCAGATTGTATTTTTGTTACCAAATGCTCAGCAATTACGATTGCCCAGACATCCTTATTGTGTGCGTGTGTTTGTATTCAATTTTGTGTGTGTGGGCGTGAGAGAGAGAGATGATTGAATTTGTTCTTTGCAGTGATAAAACTGATAGAAAATGAATTATTGAAAAAATACCAACAATAACTCATATTTCCTTGTCAATTTTTAAAACTGAAACCATATTTTCAATTGATAATATGCAAAATTATACGAAAATTTTTATATTTCCTATTTTACTTTGGAGCCTAAATGTTTTAATATCGTTTCAGAAGCGATTGCCTTTTAGTTGGAGACAGGATATTGTCGATTAACGGCATCAACACACGCAAACTCTGCCATGATGATATCGTGCGATTAGCTAAGCAGTCTGGACCAGAAATAGTTTTTGAAATCGAATACGAATTGCCGTCGCCGCGTAAGTATATCAGGACATTGGTTGCCGGTTCTTACACATATATGTTCGTATTTATCTATATACGCACACTGACCTTATTAAATTTAATTTTTCTAGCCGTTGATTGTTTGAGTCTAGTTATTTTAATAGACATTTTTAAAGTTAAACTTGTAAGTTCTTATAGACTATAGCCGTGCTCTACTTTTCAAAACCTAGAATTTGTTTTCAGGACGAAATCGATGCCTAATCTCTACTTATTGAATAGTGTGCCATTCGGGTCTTGCTTGTTATAGGACATCTTGATTATTTGCTTAAATCGCTAGGATATGATTAACAGTGAGTTAAAACATTTAAAACGTTTAATCAGATTGTTTGTACCTCAGTCTTATGTTAAAAATCGTCCCTAATCGAACTAAATAAAATCCCTCTGTGTTTAGTTCATACTCGTGTATCTATATATCTAATTATTTATAACTGTATGCTACTTTGTAATAGTTACGTTCATATGGCACATGCAAGTGAGCAGCAGAGAAGATTCTTGTAATCATGTCATCCAGAAAATATCTGGCCGTTAAATATTCCTGTAGAAGCGTTTCACTTCAACTGTTAAGTGTTTGTTAGCTATGGAGTAAACAAAAAAATGAATACTTTTACTTTTCCGAAAGATTCATAGCTGTGCGTTTGTTAAAATTATTTTGAAATTTAAATTAACGTTCAATACTTGATAAATTATAAATTTTATTCAATAATTCGCCTAGTTTATTACAATTTTGGCTTACTCCATAGCACCAACTGGTTGTCTTATTAAGCAAACCTGCATTGAAGTCTTCCGTGAAGGTAACCAAGTTGCTGAGATTTCTGGTAAACAAGATCGTTCAAATGCAGTGCAGGCTAAATATGCAATAACGAAGGAGCAGGCAATCGAATCAGCAAGCTCGATTCAATTCTGTAATGGCTACGGTTTCACAGTACGCGGAGGTAGAATGCCTTCTCTAGAAATGACCATTCCACTGACCGTAATGCATATCAGAGCAGGTGGTCCGGCAGAAAGGTAAGTTGATGAAAGCTCCTGCCCCATGCATAAAAAATAAAAACACATCAGTTAGTAGTTAGATACTTCTTGATGTGGAGAACAAATATATACGCAATTATGGATTAAGCGTTGCGCACCTAGTAACAAATTAGTTCAGTTGTGACAAGAAGGATAGATTAAAGTCAGCATGAACATAAAGTATAATCTCATTTGCACATTAGTTTCGTGCTTACTGGCGACTCAACAGTAGAAGCCGGTTTTACGCTCTTTAACCACTATAGATTTCGGTGAAGCATGTTGGATAATAGAATGGTACAATCTCCTAGACGAATGTGTAATCCTGCAATAGTAGAATTAACTATATATTATGCCTTGCAGAGCCTACGAAGGCTGCCAACAAAAAGGCGTTGTGTCAGCACCTGATATCAATACTAGGGTTGCCAATTAGGGGCATGGTACCAACACTATTTTCCGAGTCGGTAGATGGTACAAACACGATTGATTTCATGGTATGCTAAAATTCACCACAATTGAGAATTATAACTACTTCTGAACACTTGTTTCCCCAACAAAGTTATACACTCAAGCCTAGATCAGTTACTAATATAAAAAAGGTGCAAGCCTGACTTACCTAAAAAAAATAAGCAAAATTTTTAATTATTATTTATCTGACATGGCTTAAAACAAAAAATAAAAATGTCTTCGAAATGCTTTTATATACCTAATACTCATCTATATATGAACTAGGTGTTCAAAACCATAATTAAAAATACATAGGTAAATAAAATTTTCAATTCTTCATAGCGAAATAAATTCTACTCGCTAGATTTCACATTGCCATGTAATAAAAATTTCTGCTGCCATTAGCTCTCAATTTGTTGAAGATTCACCTTTTAAAACCGAATAATTGAAGGGCCAAATTCTCATAATTTATACAAAATAATGTTCTTACATTTTTAAATTATTTTTTCAGAATTTTGCGTTTTATTTTATATATTTAATCCAAATATTAAAATGTTTAGAATATACCGAATTAAATAAATATTTGTAAATTGAACATTAATTGACAAAAATCAATATTTTTAAATATAAAGCTTTGCTTATTGTTTCACATTTCAGTTTTTAATGTAAAACTTCATGACAGTAACAAATGTGTAAATTTTTCATAAATTTCTGTATGGTTTTGTTATTGAAAAATATTATATCAATATAGATTATAATAGGAAAAAATGGACGAATTTCCTAAATATCATTTTGTAGTTCTTTATATTTGTTACCGATATACTATTTTCACCAATAAAATATAATCATTAATAATGGGGTAAAACAAATTAATTCAGTAATTAATGAAGTGCCGAAATCCTGCATAAAATATCTGACCATTATGTGTTTAATTTCTGCAGTCAAGGAATTAATCATGAATGTTTGCTAACCAGGGTCCATTTCTGTAAAACTGTTTGATATATAAAAAAATATTTTAAAAAAAATATGCATAAGAAAGCCGTTCACACAGAGCAGTTTTAACATTATTATGATATAAATTGTCATAACGTTGACATTATGAAACGGTCTTAGGTTTTGGGACAGTATAGTTATATTTTAATTTCGTTCAAAATAACTGTGATTGTCAATTTATAATCAAGTATCTAATAGAATGATGCTGTCATCCATTAATAATCTTTTAGAATCTGAAATTCTATCGCTCCACATATTTAAATCAAAGTGGCCAGCTTCACATAAAAAACAGTAATTTATATATATATATATATATATATATATATATATATATATATATATATATATATGCACGTATGTATGTTTTTATATATGTTTGTTTGTAATTATATAAGCATGTGTGAAGATATATATATATATTCTTTTGAAATGCGAGCTTTAATAAAATTCATTTTACCCTTCCTGTGTGCAAAAACAAAAGAAATTTTATCAGATACAAGAAACATTTCTTTCGCATAATCTCCTCAAATATCTACTAATGAACATATCTTATATATAAATTGGAAAGCAAAACAAGATAGAAATATGTGAACATTGAGAGAGTGTGAAAAACGGAAACCAATCAATTGCGTGCGTCACATCCAGTTCAAGCTCAATGCCTGTACATGCTTCTTCTGCTTGCATAAATCCGGCTGCAATTTGTTTATCCATAAGGCTTCGTATGTGGCTAGCTCCTATTAGATTTTGCATTTAGTAATTATTTTGAATGCTACGTCTGGAGAACATACGTGCGATGTTTCGAAGATGTGTTGCGCAATAGCAGACGTGTATTCACCATTTGATTTAAAACAGGCGTTTAAGTTACAATGTTCTCTCATTCGAGTAATTAACCGTCTGGTCGATCGGCCTACGTAAGTTGATCGACAACTTGCGCATGTATATTGGTAAATAATATTTGATATCGACATTAACGGCTGTTTCTCTTTGATTGCTGGTAAAGGCAAGTGTGTTACCCTAAATAACACTCGTAGTTTAGCTGCATTAAATGTGCGTGTTAATGCAGCTTCAACTTTCTTTTGTGCCATTCGGGAAACTGCATCCCTCTTAAATGAGATGTTTAGGTAGCCTGTTTTCTTTTCTGGCCCGTAATACGTCTGTTTCTGTTTAATTACCCTTTTAATAATTGATTCAATTAATTGTCTGGGATAGCCATTAGACATTAAATCGTTAATTGCTTTATTATATTCATTTTCTTTTGAATTTTGACTAACCACGAACTGTTGATAATATATATTGAAATGGCACAAAACTGCTGTAATGCAAATTCTGTGCAGACCATGTTGGTTTATGATAAATTGTTCTGATTAATTTACCCTTGGTTTCTGTCTTTAATAGTAAATCTAGGAAAGGCAGACAATCATCTTTCTCGTGCTCTGCCGTGAAGCCGATATTCTGATGTGCTTTGTTGAAACTTTGAAGCAATGTTCGTGATTGCGACCTGTTCTTAAGGACAAGAAATATATCATCCACGTACCGTATATATTGAGCACATTTACTTATATCACCTTTTAATGTGTTCTCTAGGTGCCCTAGGAAAATGTCAGCCAACACTGGAGATAAGGGCTTCTCATTGCCTCCATTAAAACGAAACCGTAAGTCTTTCGTGCATAATAAGATAAGCTGGCTTAGAGTGTGACCTGGCACCGGCGATAGTAATATCTCGTGTTCTACTGCTTTGACTATAATGTCAATGGTTTCATCAATTGGAACATTTGTAAACAAAGACGTAACATCAAAAGATACCATAATCTTGTTTTAAACATTTATATCTTGAATTTTGTTTACAAACTCAAACGAATCGGCAACCGAATAATTACCTAGTAGTTTACGTAATGGTTCAAGTAAACGAAGTAGCCATTTTGCTAGTGCATGAAACGGAGAATTTACAATTGATAAAATTGGCCTCATATAATAATCTTTTTTCGGTGTTTTTGGTGATCCGTACATTGTTGGTGTAGATGATCCAACTGGCTTGAGCTTCTCTGCAGTGGCCTCATCAATAAAACCGGCAATTTATCACTTTGCGCTCCACCTCGTCTATTTCATCTGATTTATCGTCTATACGTGTGAATTTTGTATTGTACTTTAACACGTTTTCTATATTTTGCATGTTGTCAGATTTGTCCTTTATAACTACGCTCTTGTCTTTATCAGCGAGTAGTATTTTGATGTCTGCATTTCTGCTTATACCTCTAAGCGCATTTAGATGTTGCTTTGTCCATGTATGTTGTTTTGAGCATTTAGACGATTTCAAATGTGAAGCTGTTTGTTAAAATAGCAATTCAAATGCTGCCTCAAAATCAACATCGCATTTATTAGATGGATGTATTCCATAATTTCGGCCCAAAACAGAAACAGACGTATTACGGACCAGAAAAGAAAACAGTCTACCTAAACATCCCATTTAAAGGGGATGCAGTTTCCCGAATGGCCCAAAAGAAAGTTGAAGCTGCATTAACACGCACATTTAATGCAGCTAAACTATGAGTGTTATTTAGGGTAGCACACTTGCCTTTACCAATAATCAAACAGAAACAGCCGTTAATTTTGATATCAAATTTTATTTACGAATATACATGCGCAATGTGTCGATCAACTTACGTAGGCCAATAGACCAGACGATTAATACCTCGAATGAGATGAAATTGCAACTTAAACGCCTGTTTTAAATCAAATGGTGAAAACACGTCTGCTATTGCGCAACACATCAACGAAACATCGCACTTCTCCAGACGTAGCATTCAAAGTAATTACTAAATGCAAAAACAAAGGGAGCTAGCCACATACGAAGCCTTATGGATAAACAAATTGCAGCCGGATTTATGCAAGCAGAAGAAGCACGTACAAGCATTGAGCTTGAACTGGATGTGACGCACGCAATTGATTGGTTTCCGTTTTTCACACTCTCTCTATGTTCACATATTTCTATCTTGTTTTGCTTTCCAATTTATATATAAAGTTATGTTCATTAGTAGATATTTGAGGAGACTATGCGAAAGAAATGTTTCTTATATCTGATAAAATTTCTTTTTTTTGCACACAGGAAGGGTACAATGAAATAATATATATATATATATATATATATATATATATATATATATATATATATATATATATTTGCTTTAGAGTCTGGGTCATTTTAAAATATGCCACTCTACTGCGCATCACATAAAATTGTTAATTATATGAGGATACATTTTTTGTATAGCTTTCCGTAATATGGAGCCTATGTGCCCTCTATCCATATTTGAAGTTCAAACTTACCACCTCCGATTTATCGTTATGGAAATAAAAACGCGCCACCGGGCGATGTGGTATGGATTTGAAGATTGGTACAAATAAACAAGGTTGCATGCTTGAGATTATTTAATATATAACTGAGAATTGTTTTTAGTTTTTTGCTGAGTAAGTGCAGTGGATATTATCGCAGACTCTGAAGCGTTGTTCTCCAGATTAGAGCCCGTCCGCGCCAAAATTCTGAGCAGTACTTGAAGGGCTACCAATGAGAATGAAACTGGTATTGTTTAAGATATCGTATAGATTCATTTTTATCTAAAGCTCGCAAAGTTAATTTAAATAATAGTCTTCATCAGCCTCAGAAACAATAATTATTTAATTCTCTTAATAATCAATTCGATGCCACGTCCTCAGGTGGCGTGATACCTTTTCTATAATGATGTTTTGTGGTAGCTAGCTGAAATTTTAGGTATAAAAAGAAATGCCACATAAGCTCCGTCTGGAGAGAAGTCTAACAAAGTAGACTAAGTCGGTATATAACTGAAATTGTGTGCCGTTTGTGGTAGGGTGGCGTGAAGGATAGATTTTTATACGCCGAAGTAAATGTGCATATTTCGAGCCCCATCCGCCGAAAAAATCTGGACAGTACTTGATGAGTTGCCTGCAAGAACGAACTCAGTCTACTGGATGAATTGCCATTGCTACTTTATACAATACTTGGTTTATATTCATGTATATACCTAATTGGTTTGACATTTATCTCAAGCTCGCAAACTTGATTTAAATAAATGTCATCGGCACCCGCGCGATCAATTATTGTTTAATTGTATAGCACATATAAGCAAAGACAAAAGTACAAGAAAATAAAAAATACGTTTCCAACGACGCCAGAACCAAAGCGCTGGTTGCCCTAAAAATTAAACTACAGATTTTTTACGGTCATAAGCTAAAAAAACATTTGTCCATTCAAGTGTAATTTCGCTAGTAAGGCGTGGCGTTATCAAGTAGCTGATATTGTAAAATATGTTGCCACTACTTTCATTATTTCGTCTATATCTTTCGAAATTCAATCGATTGACATAAATATCTTTGTAGTCTTGTTATATAGTGTCCCAAGCTAAACCTTCAGAATTCCTTAACTAGATGCAACGGTGGTGGAACTTCAATGAGCAACTTTATATACCTTTATGGCAAGCAAATTCTTCTCCTGATTAATTTTTCCTGACATCAATTTACATATCTCTTCAGTTAGATACAATTATTTTTAGATATCTCTTAATTTTCGATTACGTAAAACAAAGCGAGCAATACGTTATAATCAAAGACCTTGAACCGTTTACTTGGAGCAATAGACGAGCAGCTTTAATTTTATAAAATGTATCACCTGAGAAATTATATATGATAACTTAACAAGTTAGGAACACAAAAACGACATTTTTGTTTCTGCTAAAATACAATTACGTTTAAGTAGCTTCCTTTTTTGCTCGGAGCATTTTCCCCATCCTGTGTATTTTAGATGCTGATCAAAATAGGTAAATTCAGATAAAAGATTCCATTACGATGATAGTAAAATAATCATTATACAAACTTTTGAAAGCGACCTGTCATTGTAGTTGGCATGATAATACTTAATGAAAAGTATTAATTAAAGGACACTGAATTTTTAATATGACTCATTAACACCTAAGAAGCACAAATTAACTCATACAGGCATTTATACATCTCATGAATTCTATAGAAGCTTTCTTTGTGTTAGAAACTTCATGCCACTTGCATACAAACACGAGATTTCTTATGAAGCGAAAACAGTTGATTCATTTTTACAATTTTCAACCAAGAATTTTATTGTCCAGAGGCAGCACTGAGTTGGAGTTTCCCTAAACGAAGGAACTCTAAATCAGATGAATGTTTGCTTATTAAAAATGATAATTTCTCTCATTGCCCGTAATACTGAATAGTACTACTCGCCACTGCAAATTTCCTGCAGAATATAAGTGATTAGACAATTTTAGCACCGTATAGACGAATATACATCACATTAGGGCGAACAGTCAATAATCGATATAAGCGAAAACTGAAGCTGATTTGCCTCGTTCAATCAAAAAATAGTAAATCTAATTAAGTTCACGCTTGCATGTGCGCAGGCGTGCAATTTTAACTTGATTTATGGACTGACAAGCTGCATCGCAAATTAGAAAATCGAATGAAACTATGCTTTAAATATAAGCGTAAACTACTGTGTAGACAGCATTTTAAGCGAATTTTATTATTGCGTCTAGATCAATGTTTCTAATTTATCGTTTTTCCAAACTTTCGTAAAGTATGGAGAATAGTACGTTTTATAGATTCACTAATGGATTAGCAGACGCGTCTTCATTTTTAAATAATTGGCACGCGATTTTTAGAGCAATCCCTCTTTATGTTTCATAGGTACGTAAAACAACCAATAAAGAAAATTACTTACGTTTATATTGGATTGCTCTTAATACGCAATGTAATAACTAACGTGAATGACAATTTGAGCATTACTCAACGTATGAAGTAAAATATTTTATTCATAGTACAATTTCCATGTGCAAAAATAAATATAATTTTTATTTTATTTTTCACATGGAAAGGGTATTATGAATTTTATCGAGGCTCGCATTTCAAAAAAAAAATTATGTTATGGTGATGACGAATTTCTATCTAAATGATTGCTTGAATACTGGCTAAATCTTTTAGAGTTGCATTAATTTTAATGTGTCTGCTACCCGGGTAAGTTGTGGTTAGTTAAATTGTCATGCTAGAAACTGTATCGAGTATTGGGGGAGGGGAACGTTTCTGACTAACTGGTTTGTCATGGTTTTCACTAATTTGTGATATCTAGTTAGTTTTCTATTGCGCACTTAAAGTTTGGCCAGACTTCACATATTTGACAAACGCGAATATCCGTATTTTATGGTGTTCATCTTGACTTTTCGCCGTAGATAATACCGTTGCCATGGGCAGTTATCTAGGGGCCTCTTCCATCTGCGCTCCGAGGGGCATCGGCAAGCAAAAACCTATAGGAAACAAAGTTATTTTCTCACCGTGCAATCCTCATTATTTATCTGCCAAAATGCTCTGACATGGTTCATGCAACCAGCCAAAGATGACTGAATTACTTGACGAGCATATCGCTTTACGCAAGCTCAATTTAGAAAATCCGGACTACACTCGATTAATGATCTGTTATTATATGAGGCCGAATAACTATTCTTATAAGCTTAACATGTCTTTAACTACAAACAGTTGTATTGTATGTGGTAAATGTGACTAAGGCTGCAAGATTTTAAGCATTATTGACACGCCCTGTGAAACGCAAAACGGTCAGCTATCAATGGCATTGAAAGCAACTGACGGGTATGGTGTTAACAGGTCTGCAAGATAGTTGCCGGAGTATATTTCATCATTTAAAATGGGAATGAGCCTAATTATAAGAATAAGGCCAGTATACGGTCGTGCCTTTCAATTAAAAATATCAAGATAATGTGTCGACTAAAACACGGTTAATACTCGCGATTTCAAATGATGCCAAAAACTACTCGTAATTACAAAAAGCGAATAGATGACGAAACGTTTTTGGTCATTTTGCATAAGAATTGTAAGGGTAGGAATGTGTTTCTGAATTTTGCTGGGTGGTAAGAGTTCGGTTGATTTGCAAACCTCGGCAAAAAAGAACAAAATTGACAGGTCATCATTAATAAACTATAACAAATTTCAACATAATATAATGGTTGAAGATATTATAATTCCAGAATTGTGGATAATTCGTACAAAATTGATTGAGGGTGTATTTTTTCATTATTACTTTCACTACTTATCTGGGTCGTACGACTTGTTAATCAGTGTGGCCAATCCAGCGGACTTCTCGGAAATTTTTATTGGCAACACAATCTTCTAGCAGCCTCCTGAAGTTTCGCATAATGTGGCACCGACATCGGAAATTCTGTTAATTTGACTTCGTCCACGGAAAAAGTTCCATGCATACTATCTAGCTGAAAATGTCACTCCCTTCAAAATTTCTGGGAACGAGGTGACAATCAGCAATAGCAAACTGACTTGCATAAATGATCGCGTTTAAAAGGCTTGACTCTGAAAATTCAGAAGCTCCAGTCAAAATTCAATATATGACCAATCAAATTGTAAAGTCAAATTAAACCTAATTAAATGGCGTGAACATATATTCCGTAACGAGAGTATGCTATTGGCAATAATGGCAATTATAATGCTGTTTGAACATCAAACAAATTTTAGATATGCAACTAGAATTTTACTCATTAATTACTTACATATGTCAGTATAAACTAAGAATTGTACAGTGAAGTTTATACTGTTATATGTAATAAATTAATGGGTCAGGTGCTTATATCAAGATCGCAACCTTGATTATAATAATTTTATCACCGCCCGCGCAACCAATGTTCGTTTAGTTATAGAATTTTACTCGTTTTCAAGTTCACATTTAAAGGTCAACCTATCATTTGTATAAAAGTTAAGTAACTTGAATTTCCAAGCATATATTTTTTCAGTAAAATAATAATAAAATAGAATAATTTAAATGCGCTTTGACTAATCATTTTATTACATTTTAAATTTTAAACGAATATACTGTTAGTTTAAATTAAAAATTGAAAAAGAAGGCCAATGCAAGCTGTCCGGAATCCAAAGGTTTGAATAAGTTGCCAGAATAACGTCGACTGAGACGCGAAACTGGAGATATCTGATTCTGAGATTTGCAAATTATTCATAACACAACCGAAGACTCATATTGTATGTTTTTCTTTTCCGCCCGACTTTATATCAATATTATTTTAGGTGCATCAGATTTAGAATCGCTTGCGTTCTAGTTCCAAATAGCTAAGCCAAGCTGTCGTTAAAATACAAATCTTATTCCATCTGAAAAAGCGATATAGGAATTTGGTTTAATGACGAGATTAAATAAAATATTTTTATTCGATGTGAACTAAATTTGCATAACAAAGTAGGTGCACATTATCATATATCAACATAAAAATATCACAAATATATCGTATAAATTGTTACATTACATGTTAAATTTTATTTTTTATTTGACAGAGATGGACGTCTGAAACCCGGTGACCGAATATTGGAAATCAACAGGAAGTTGGTGAACGACCTGACCTGTGAAGAAGCGAATGCGCTTTTCGCAGCCACTGACAAGATTGCTGCAAAAAAGGGAACTCCATCCACTCAGCTCTCCTCGGCAGTTCAATTGCAAATTGAGTACAATGTTGCTAATATAGGTGAATATAAGTCCCAATCCACAAAATCCAAGTATCGTATGCGATTTTTTAGACCACTGAACTTTGATTGAGCGTATTTTTGCTTACGGGGGATTTAACTATACACAAAATCTAGATTTTTTGTCTGATCTAGCTTATAATTACATTTTACACCGCAAAACATTAAGTAGAGTTCCAAAGTTAAGCACATTGTAGCCATGTCATTCTACTGATATAAGGTAACCGGATGTTTTGTTTTTACAACTTATAAAAAAATCAAAGGAAAAGCTGCATCACCGCTACAATTTCTTATTAATGTTCTATTTTATAACATACATTAAATGAAAATAGAGAAATTTATCTGTAACTAATAATATGTTTAGGTTGTTCACGAACAGAAGTTAATCAGTGATTTTGATAAATATCAATCAGTCCATGCTTAGATATTTCATCACAACATTTGATTCTCCTTTTTAATATATGAAATTTGCCCATGTTTATTCATTTCTAAATTTCAGCAAGTTTAACGTAATTATTCTCTGTGTATTGTAGTCTAGACGTTGGCATTTCCACCTAGAACTTCGTTTTTTGGCGCAAATTAAACACATCTTAATTGACTTGAAGCTCTAATTTACTGGTGATATAACCCTATTGAATTGAGAGAAAATATAATATAATTAGCAATTTAAAATTAAGTTATGTCAAATTTTTTCTTATTACTTCTTAAAGCAAAAGCAATTTGCTGACAGAGTGTTGATAAAATTTACTTTGTAAGACAATTTGTCTCGTTGTTACATGCCTCCGTCCCAGCCTTAGCATATATTAAGGCAACATCCCCCTCAAGCTATTTCTCCTCCTCGTCTACTACTTGTCCATTTTTGGCTGTCTAAATATAGCAGCTACATTGGCAACGTTAACAAAGAAAACTTTGTTAGGCATAAACGCGATGCCTTGGGATCATTCCGCGAGGGAGGGCGTCAAGAATATTCGGCCTAAACGAACAAGCAAAACAAGTAAGAGAGAATTGATAGCACTCATAGGTCGGTAAAATCTTGAATTTTCTTCATTTTCAGATGATGTAATTTTTGGCCTCAACTGATGGGTTCTCACTTGTCCCTTCTTCTTTAAGCCTTCAATTAGCTGATTGTCTGAAAATGACGTTGGAACAAGATTTTCCACTGTTCTATGAGTGCTATCAATTGTCCCGCAGAAGAAAAATGCGGTCAAATCCACAACAAGAAGGACAGCACTGCGCAAGCAAATACATCTTTTAAAAGTAAGAGAGAAGACAGGAGCTAATGCATTTTGCCTAGAAATCATACCTGCTTCCCCCTTGTGGTATACTGCGTTACCGGCTAGTTCTAACCTTTATGCAGCTCATTATTAGGCAGCAACAGCTAAATTAACTTTCTCTGCAGTATCAACCCGATGCGTATAGATTGACTCACCCACGAGACGACGAACATGACCAACTAGTTATTGTAGGCCACCAGAGACACACCAGCAGCTAACAAATTGTGTCTCTTTCTTCCTTTGCCTATGGCAAACATAAATGGCAATTAGGATTAGATGTTCTAGTTGGCATAAAGCTAATTGAACATCGATAATATTTATTGTGCCCATTATTTCTTAATAAACCTTGGATACTCTACTTACCATCGTTGCATTTTATATAAGTCGCCGTCCATTTGAATGTTGCTGAATTCGCAAGTTTGCACTACTTGGTTTTTAAAGGTTTTATTAGAATATGTACAAATTTAAGTTCAGAATAGGGTTTTTACAGTTCACTTATAAAATGCAATTTTCCTTTCGCCAGAAGGACTTATTTTTAGTTCAACACATATATTATACTACAGTAAACAAGAAGCAGGAAATTCAATTGCGGAGGCACACGATCACACACACGCACAAGTAATTCACCATTTTATATTTGAAAAATGTGCGAACTTCTTCAGTTCCTTTAGCTGAAGATTATAGATGCTGCATACAACAGATTTCTCAGTTCAATGCGGTTTGATCCTCGATAGTCAGTTTGCCGTCGTTCTCCGATGATGATCATGGAAGGTCGAAACGCGTCAGTGCGTTGCGGCTGGCGGTAGTTTTGTCATGTTGTTCGACGACTGGTTAAATACAATGGGATTGGTGTTTACTTCAAGCTCGCAAACTTGATTTAAAGAATTGTTACCACCACACGCGCAATCAATCATTGTTAAATTGTATTGCCTATATATGTATATGTGGCGAAAGCTGCAAACAGTTAATGTTCGTGACTTCATAGAAATTGTGCAGCCGACATTTCCAGTCAAGTTCAATGTATGCGAGACTGCTAGAGGTGAGAGCCGCATATCTAAATTTGATTTCCATATATATTCAATGCGGTTTGATCCTCGATAGTCAGTTTGCCGTCGTACTCTGATGATGATCATGGAAGGTCGAAACGCGTCAGTGCGTTGCGGCTGGCGGTAGTTTTGTTATGTTGTTCGACGACGGGTTAAATACAATGGGATTGGTGTTTACTTCAAGCTCGCAAACTTGATTTAACGAATTCTCGGTGCCTAATTCGTTTTTGTATTTTGCCCCGAAGCAAGTATGGCGTTCTTACCTAATAGACGATATATGTTGCAATAGCTCTAAAATAGAACGCTCCATTCCAAATATTTACTCGAAGAATTCCAAACGTAGAGATATCTCCGAGGGTTATACACGACAGTTGTCCGTTTAATACAGTATAACGCCTTTTAAACATATATGTAAATGATAGGCTCACTGTTTTCGAACTGTCCAATATTGTTAATATTTACTAACGCCAAAGTTGCTAATTGGGCCACGTAAGCCGGACTGGCCAGTAGCCTAAGTATGGAATTCAATAGCACTTTCGAATAATTACTGCTAGACTAGAAGAAGTGTTTTCTCAATAGCTGAACAAACTGTCAATGGAAATCACATTCCAAATCAGGCGGATTTCATGAGTTCCTATAGACATAATACAGAAACCAATTAAGTAAAGCAAAAACTGTTGTATGCAACATCTAAAGTTCTGAGGTAAATAAAAAAATGGAAGTTTGTATATGTTTTAAATATAAAATACTGAATTACCAGCATGCGTGCCTTGGCAAGTACATTTCTTGTTTTCTGACTGTTTAATCCAACAATATCCGCTTTTTTATACAAAAAATGACAATATAGTTTAACTGATATTGCATTCGAATTGAGACCTGGTGAAATGAAATTGGAATCTTAACTGTGCTGTATGTACCCCCATTGTAATAAACGTACGCTTCAATCCATGATGTATTTCTCCTTTCTTTGCAAGATGGCTTTGAAACTTCTGCACGTGTCCTGAAATTTCTGACATAATGTAAGTCATGTCATTTACATTTGGTTAGAATTTTGTGGATTGCAGAACTTTATCTCGCATCAGTTTTTAGCCTAGGAATTGAGAAATCTAATTTATCGATATTTGATTGCACGGGTGGTGGTATCAGAATTTGATTTCCATATATATGCAATGCGGTTTGATCCTCGATAGTCAGTTTGCCGTCGTAATCTGATGATGATCATGGAAGGTCGAAATGCGTCAGTGCGTTGCGACTGACGGTAGTTTTGTTATTTTGTTTGACGACTGGTTAAATACAATGAGATTGGAGTTTACTTAAAACTCGCAAACTTGATTTTTAAAAATTGAGAGATCTGTCGAAATAAGGCTTTAATTATTTGTCGGATTAGGCATGAATTTGTTTCTGTCGGAAGAGTTGGAGAGTTCACTGGATTCATGTGATATCTATTACTAGGTTTCTGTTCATTCGCAGTTAAGAGATCAATAGTCACAGTTTTCACGACAATACATGCAACATTCATAGATGAGTGACAGATTCCTTGCTCTATTCATGTATGTTTTAAATACACGAATTTGTGCAATGATCATTTTCTAACATGTTTTGTATCATTTTTTGTCTTGGTTTATGATAGACATTTCTGAATGATATAATCCAGTTTATGTGTGTTTTTCGAGAGAAGATTTTCAGTCCGTCTGAGAAAATTTACGTCGGTTCGGTCATTTTAGTTTCATTAAATTATTCAATAAATTGCAGTGTAACTCTTATCTGGCCTACATACATTAAGTGTAAGTCGTGTGGCTCAATTTCCACTGACTTTGTCTGGATTGCGGTTTTGAGTCCTGTTCCCCACCAGATCTTTGCCAAGGTACAAAACATGCATAGTTCGTTGCACTGGACACGCTAATTTTATCATTTTCGTCCATACATTGCCAAAACTAAACAAAAACCAATTCTTAAAAGTGAAAATATAGATAGAGCTGGTTTAGCATATGCTGTATACACTGTAAATCTATGGCAGAATTTATATTTATATAATTAATATCATCGTCAATTCATTATCATAAATACGCTGTAATTTTTATAACCATAAACACGTATTAAAATGTCATGCTAAGCATATGCTAAAAGATAATATTAAATAAAATTATATTTGACTGCCTAAATTTCGATATTATTTTATATAAATATATCATCATATTATAGATTATAATCCAGTAATAGTGCCTAGTATATGAAATACTTTATTATTATCTATAATACAAAACGTTATATTAAAATATCATAAAATAGCCAAAAATATTATTCCGTAAAATAATATATGATAGTTTATTAGAACAGTATACAATAAAATATAACTGTATACAAATTATTATGTCTAAAAAACAATAAAGAGAAGAATGATCACAATGTTTAAGTGGTATTATTCCTTATGCATAACTTTTTAAAATGCTATTTGCAGTTTACATAATGTTACCGCATCTGTTTCCCACCTAAGAATCAAATTAATATTTTCATCAAAGCTAATATAGAATTCAATGACGTTTAGATAGACGTTTGGTTTACTTACGGTTAAAAATATGGGAATCTATTTCTTAAATTGTCATTTTGTGGTAGATAATTTTGCGTTATTTTTAATAATCAAACAGTTGAGTCTAATATCCAGTTGAAAATATTTTCCCTAGCTTTCAGATATTCTTTCCAATCTAGCTTTATCTCCCTTGAGACTCAAAAGATGACATTTCAATTAGATAAATACATAGCTGCCTGATACACTTGTAGAACATAAGTCAAAATTAGCCCTAGTCCGAATATAGCTTCATTCACTTGTTCCTGTGTTTTGAATTTGATAGACTTTTTATAATATTTTAGTAAGTACTCATTGTTAAAATGTGCGATGCTTAAGTACATCTAATAAAAACAACAGCCTTGTTTATTTTTCTTCCAATTTTATTCCGCACTTTTCTTGTGCACGTCAACTGATAGCTATCATATGCTATCAAATGTCCCGAACAAGAAAAATTCGGAATAAAATTTAAAGATGACTGCGCTGCACAAGGTACAACAAAATTTTAGTATTTCTTCTGTCATTTATAAATTGATATACACTTTATGCAATCTTACCATTAATATATTTACTTTCATATAGAAGGTGGAAGGGACATTCCAGGTTCAGTTATTGTCGAAATAGAAAAGTCTCCTGGCGAGCGACTTGGTCTCAGTTTGGCGCCATGCCATGAAACCTTCACAGGAATTAACGGCTTCTTTATTAGTCGGATAAGACTTGCCAGCATTGCCGATAGGTAGGCTAATTGAGAAATTTTTTAAATTGCTTTTCTTCTTACTCTATTCAAAGTAACTCAACCTACTTTATTCTTAACTCAATATTCTCAACACTTTACGAATTATAACGTAAAAGTAAGCTAAATATGATTATTTAATATCTAATTTTAAAAAATTCGTTGTAAATTATGATGTCCTTAGATTTGATACAGGCCTGCGTAATTGATTGTCCTTTTGAGACAAAAATGATCCTATTTAAATACTGTTTGTTGCGAAGAACTAATATATATGCAAGTGTGTATTAGGTTTTGCGAACCTAATAAAAAATTAGTTCAGTTGTGACCAGAAGGATAAACCAAAGGCAGCATGAACGGAAAGTACAATCTTATGCACATTTGTTTCGTGCTTACTGGCGACCAAATATAATGTGGTTAAAGGGCGTAATACCGGCTCCTACTGATGAGTCGCCAGTAAGCACGAAACGAATGTGCATGAGATTATACTTTCCGTTCATGCTGCCTTTGGTTTATCCTTCTGGTCACAACTGAACTAATTTGTTACTAGGTTCGCAAAACCTACTACATACTTGAATGATCTCATTTTTATTAATATTATACTGGTTAGAATACTTGATTCTAAAGCAGACGTGCCAAGGTTCAAGCCCTTTCTGCGGCAACTTGTGAACAGTACATGAGGAGTTCCCAATAAGGACAAAACGGTCTATTGGGTGAGTTGCCTTTTCTAGACTATACAATACTTAGTCTATACTGTCATATGTATGCACATAAAGAGTCAGGGGTTTATACCAAGATCGCAATTTTGATTCTAATAATTGTTATCACCTCCCGCGCAAACTATGTTCGTCTAATTATATTTCGCTTATCATTCTTAGCAATTACAAAAACGAAGGTATTATATTTGGTACCTATTTTTAACTAAGAACATCTCGGCATAAATTTTTTCTCGAAATCGTACATATTTTGAGATTACGATTATAGGTATTTTTTAATAAGAGTAACGAGTGTGTTATCCTACATTAAAAAACTATGCTTCATCATGGAAGTGATAAAAACGTTCCATTACACGTGCCATTAATAATAATAATATTAATAATCTATGTTTGGTCAAATTTATTACTGATCAATTTTTATTTCAAGTCTAAACCATTGCCACGCAGCCTTGAAGATTATATGTTTTCTTAGCGTGACTTGGCCATACGTTTTCTGACAAAGTTGCATTATTATGAACTGTAGTGGTCCCCGCCTGAGACACCAAAACAAATTGCTCTGTCGTCCCATAGCGGCCAACCCTCGTGGTCTAACTTATACACTATAAACCTTTATCACTCAATCGATGGTTTAGTTAACCAAATCCAACTAGAACAACTACTTCACACATACACACACACTTGAAAAACTTGAAAAGTTTAAAGTAAATTTACCAGTTGATTTAATGATTGTAAATTTTTTTAATGAGATATGCAGTGCGTTGTATAAGGTTTCCGAAACCGGAAATCAAAATATTCGGAGTAAATTGAAGGCGGTGGATGCCAACAACCTTGTTGATTACAAAAAAAGCCAGGTGATTAATTACTTCAGTCCAATGAAGAATACAATATAATGTTACATATTTAATAATATGATAATGAGAGTGCAAATAATAAAATATCGTTGGCTTTCTTTACCTCACTGTGTAATTCTCAAAGATAACGATCTTCGGTAAACGGATTATGCTCACAAAAGGCACACCATGTATAATTTAGTGTGTTAACCAAACGTTCAACATCAAAATTTAAAAAAAAATCTATTGCAATTATTCATCTTCGCCATTATGACCCTTATTTCATAATTTAATTATATAAAAGTAGAAAATATATAGCATGATGTTCTAAGAATAAAGCACAAAGTTTACATTAGCTCATTTGGGCAAATAATAATATAATTGACTAATATCTAGCCAATCATATTCAATAAATACACCAAAAGTATATATACCGCAGACAAAAACTAAATAGAGCAACATAATTAAACCGTGAGCGTTATGATAATAATTACCCAATCATTCAGCCAAACATCTTAACTACTACACAATGATCTAGTCAGGCAGCCAGCATTGTCAAGCTGCACTACCACAAACTGCATTAACGTTTTTGGAATAATGGCCAGTTTAAAGTAAAACTTTACAACCTTTTAATGATCTGCTATGGTTCGTCATTCAAATGATGCTACATCGTTTACTTCTTCAACAGGTAGGATAAAAGCATCCTTAAAATCAATCCACCTTGCGTTCATATGAGATATTTCTTTCATATCTGCTTTCCTTTGTGACTTTAGAAGACGCTTCATTTGTTAGAATTTGTGCGATATAGGCATTCTGTGTTGATTCAAAAGTAACCTTTACCGATTTTAATCCACATGTCTATACTCGTTCTCACACAAAGAAACGACATTTGAAATAATATATTAATCAAATTCAAGCTCACGATTTTAACATTCTTATAACCGACTGGTTTTCTTAAGTGTAATTTTCGTTTTTTTCACCGATATATCAGGGTAAATTTGTAAACATCTCCTCGATATTTAAATGGGTCATCTATTTTCAACGGTCCTAAATAGAGCTTTGTCATAAAATCTGCTCCAAGTAATATTCATACGTTCACTATCTATTCCATCTAATCCCTGACAGTTTAGATCGTATCTTAAGGATTTATGACTTTAAATGATATACATTCTCTTAAGTGATGGGTATTAAACGTAGTTGTGCATAGCCAAAATATTTTGTAATATAGAATCTATTGATATCTTGTAGTAAGTAGCATAAATTCTGAACATTTCTAACAATGTTTCGCGTACTCATCACATTTTTGACAAGGCGGTGTTAGTCAAAGTATTTTTTTTTAAATTTCGTTTTGTTTGAATCATGAAGAATAAAATGAAATTCTTGCTGTTGGGAAACTTATTCACGTTTTTGAAAAAAATTAAGCCCGAAATCTAGTTACCCATAATTGAAATACATTCCACATTTATATTAATGCTTTTTTCTTAGTTGAAGTCGTTATTTTCTTTTACTAAAGCCAACTTGGCTATTGAATTAAAAAAGCAACGCAGCAAAAGTTGATTTGTCTTTTTTTATGACTTAACATACTTAAACGTGTTCTACTTATCTTTATGATGTAGGTCTGGATCCCTAATGGTAGGAGACAGACTGGAGGCCATTGATGACACACCAGTTGATGGAATGACCTTGCAGGACGCATTACATCGTATTAAATACAACAGAATGGATTTTGTTCGCTTACGTATTGTCTCAAGCAGTTCCCCTTTGTCTTTAACCGACGCAACAAACCTGACACATAAAATGATGCCATCAGGGACTAGGCAGGCGTATTTGCGTTCCGGCAACGTAAGTCACTCCCATGACTATTTAAAGCTTAATTCTCCTTGCTTTTTAAATTTGTCCTTAATTTAAATGTCTGTTAGGACTTCGCTCCATCACATTGGGTAGGATTGGGTTGAATTATGTTTTGAGCACTTCATAAATAAATATTAGTTTTATAACAACTGTACAACTTACAGGTTATTCTAATTACAGTTACGCCATTTACCTGTTAATGTTAATATGAAATTTACCCATTCTGCTGAATTTCCATGAAATCAATTCTATAGAGTATTTTCTTGGTTACCTTCAATTTTAACTGTTTATTGCCAAAACACTCGAAGTAAAACTATTAATTATCATTTGCCTATTTTCCGGAAAAAAATAGTTTTGTTACTCTCTTAGTTCATACTTTTTGTCAAAATGAGGTTTCTGCGATTCAAGTAACGCAAAAATTACATTAAATTTAAAAAATAAAGATTATATTGTTAACATTTCACATTTAACGGCGGCAGATAAAGAATTAATTTTAATGAAGATTGCAGACATGCGATACACACTAACCGCATTTGACAAGTTGCACATCGTAAGAAATCTAATATTGGTCGCAAATACTGATGCGTTTCAATTTTCAACGTCTTCGTATTAGTTTGAGGATAATCAATTCGAAGTCACATGAAATATTCCGAAACTCTCTGGAGTCTCAGATACATTATACTTGACTAAAATTTCAGCTGCATAATTTCAATACAGTGACAATTATCACTATCCCATATACTGATTGCTAAATTTAATAATTATATAATATTTTTTGTGTAGAACTATAGACAATTGTGCATTAGGTGTTGCACATCTAGTAACAAATATGTTGAAATTGGACCTGAAGGATAAACAAAAATGAGTATGTTATTATACCATACATTCATGCTCACTTTGGTATGTCCTTCTGGTAATATTTGAATAAATTTTTTAATAGGTGCGCAACACGTAATACACAATTGCAAATATATTACTTCTCCACAATAAGCATTACCAGAAGGATAAACTAAAGTAAGCAGGAACATAAGTTATGATTTCATGATGACTTCCATTCATCCTTATGGTCCTATTTGAACTTTTTTACTAGATGCGCAACAACTAATATACAAGAGCTAAATTTAGTGACACACAGAAAAGCATATGATTTCATACAGAATAAACGTGGTATTGCATTGGTTGCAATAATATATAACCTTTTCGTTACGGTTAATATATAGTCACTTTGAAACACAGACAGTTTACTTAGACAAATTATAGGCCAGAAAGAACTTCTTGCGTAATTTACTTTTACAGAAGAGCAAAGACTCTTCAATAATATAATATGTAATACATATTCTGTAATTGTTTGCTTCCATGTAGGGCACATGCTTATGTATTATACGAATTTCCACATATTTAAAATTTTAATGTAATTCGTATATGTTTCAGTGCAGAAGTACATAAACCTAATACAGGCTTAAACGCATATTTGTTTTCGATGTGATGTCTTAGCTGAAGTCTGCGCGAAATTATACTTTTTTAGTGAATTTGAGAGAGATTTCTGTAAACGATCAAAGCTAAGTAGTCATTGGCTTCAGATTGAAAAAATAAAATTTTCACTTTTATTTAACAAATTTAAATTAATTTATACGTAATATAAGATACTGAAACATTATGTCTTTTAGTAAGTTGGCAAAAGACAGTGTTAGTTTCTAGAGGCTATATTCCTTAGTCAAAATTCCAACCTAGTTTGACATGTACATTCGTTTTCGAATATTCGATATTTTGGTATTCTAAAGACCTCAAAATAAATTCTGGTGTTTCACAAGCAATGTGTAGGGTTAAGTTCGATTATTTGTCGATGTAGCACGCACTATTTTGTTGTTGTCCCTTCGAATGTTGTTAATTGTTTTGTTTCAGTATGCCCAATGAAAAAAGGAAATGTTTTATAACATATATACTTAGGTGTATTCGCATTGCTTCGGAATTGGAATGTATACTTTAATTAAATAGAAAGAGAAAAATATTGCATTTTTCCATATTGTTGCCACCAAACGGTGTAATAAACTTTTCTGTCATTACCTAGCGATAACTTCATCCACTTCATGTGCGTCATTTCAATATAATTAGATTATAAATGAATTTCTGGTGTTGGTATTTTCATCAATTTATATTATGCTGAATCATTTTCAGTCGAAATCTTGTTAAAAGCATTATTTATTAAAGTTTAAATTTACTTAAATAGTTTAGGTCAATTGGACAAACTAAACGGCTAATCTGCATATTGGGCAAGATTTTCATCCAAATCTTGTTCTTAGCCGTGAGCAGAATTGCAGCTGAAGTTTTACGTTTTTCCAATAGAAATTACGGTTTTATTCTTGGCAGTTTGTTAAGGGGTTTGCACTTATGACTGTTAAGCAAACTAAAAACGTGCCGGTGAAAGAAACTCTCTGAACATTAAAAAATCTAAGATTGGTAGACAAACAGTGTCTACTTGTCTTATCATTTAAAATATTACAATGCGAACTAGCTGAGTTAAGTAATCTGGAACACATTGCTCTAATTTATACAAAAATAAAAAAAACCGTATTGCTTGAAATATTTAGATTGAGTCTGATACACCCATTTTATATTTTTATATATATGATATTTATAATTGTAATAATTTTATTCTTGGTATCATTAATATTATTATTATTATTATTATTATTATTATTATTATATATTATGTTACTACTTACATTCTTATTTTTTATTATTGTTTTTATTATTATTATTATTATTAATGATATTGCTACTAATGTTTTTTTTTATTATTATTATTATTATTTCACTTGTTGAATTCTGAATTCTTTCATTTCAACCTGTAGAGACAAGCAATTCCTTTTAGATCTTTCTTTATTTTGGTATATTTTACACTGTTCTTTCCTATTCTTTTGGTCAAATCTAATTTTATTATACTCCTCCTTAGTGCATAAACAGATTTATTTACCTAACTTGATGACTAATAATTAAATTAGGCAAATATGCTGTTCATTTTCTCTTCCAAATTCGTATAATTTAATAAAAAATGAGGCGCATTAACGTACATTTATTAACTCTAATTGCCTATATTTTGAATTTTGACATCTACAATTTCTTGGGATTAATAATAAGGATCATATGGCGAAAATTTAAAAATATAATTCTAACTATTAGAATATATATTTATTTATGGAATAAATAACAATTTTAAAGTTTAAACTATCTAATTCACTTTCTGTAGAATAAAATATCAATTTTATTTCGTGAATTAAATTCCAGTCTGCGCCAAACTATAATCAGCTGTCGTTTTCCTGCAAGTTTTGATTGAACAATTCTAGCTTTTTTTGTTGAGTTAATTTTTGTATCAATTTTGTAGACTCTAATTATATTGAAATTTATTAGAGTTCGATTTTCTCTCCTGATCTGAAAGCGACCAAAAGAAGGCAGAAATCTGATTTTCGGTAAATTCACTAAATATTGAAGCATTTTTAGTAGTGTGATTGGATTAATGCAAATCTAAAACTTACATTTATTTGAATTTGATTTTGATAAAAATGTTATACCATGCGTTACTTTTCTTGATCTTCTGCCAATTAATGATAAAAAGACATTCAATTATGTAAATGAATCAGCATTTTTGATGAGTTTATCCCGTGGAAAATTTTCGGAAGTCGAAAGGAGTACATTCAGTCCGTCAGTCAGATAAATTGACGTTTCTCAAGCTTATAACTAATTTACACAATTCAGCTATTAAGTATCTTAAGTGTTTGATGTTTAAAAAAATATTCAAAATTATAAAAGCGAGGGGACTTCATTTAACTATGTTTCTGAATATGTGGATTTTTTATTAAATGTATAATTGATTAGACATTTAAAAGAAATATATATATATATATATATATATATATATATAAATTAAGGGTAATTGCAGAATATGATTAAATAATGTTTGTGCTAGTTTAACATTTAAATTGAGTAAAATAACACGTGAAGTTCATCTTCTAAACTCTATTGCACATTAAAAGTTATTTGTTAGAATTAGCGCTACCGGTATTTTAACCCCGCAGCATTTGATTCAAACAGGCAAAACGTATATTGCTTAACTGTTGAATCTGCGCGATTTGTGTTCACGAATGCAAATCGCGGCAATTCAACATTTGAAGCTCGGATTGAGCAAACATTCCAAAGACATCAGTCAGACATATATTACTCAACCGAATACGCACTTTGTATGCACTATACAGATAAATGACAATTTTGGTTTTCCGTCAGTTTTCTTTTTAGGTAAATCTGAAAAATTTAATAGGTTCAACTACTGAAAAACCTGAGAAGGAGATTGATAATATATGACTTTTCAAACGAATTTATTGAAGTTTAATGAGGTAGTATTTAATTTGTCCGTTTTTGTGGACATTGGAATTTGAAACAAGTGAGTATAAATAAACGCTTGGTAATAATTTTTTAATTCTCACATTGTATGATATTTGGTTATTCGTTCTACTTAAACAGGTTTTTTGGCTTGTCTCGTTATGCAATCAATTTGACAACCTCCACATCTATTTATGTTTTGGTAATTTTTTCCCCTTGGACTTTTTTGGGGCTGTTGCTCACATATACCTATATGATTATATTTGTATTGTGTTAGGATGTTTCTTAGCCGGCAGTTGTACCTTGCTTCATGGTAAGTTTACTTATGATTGTTTCTCCACGGATTCTAATTGCCATTCTTAATTTTGCTGCTGGCAAAATTTAAATTACAATTCCATGTACCGTGGTCATTTTTTAATATACTTTTTTGATTAGATTTTAAACTTTTAGCTAGGTATCATTTTGTCTGTGGTGCATTGATTTATAAATTTTCATGTAAAAATTTTCAATATCGTTTATGCAAAATTGAAGAATTAATTGTAATAATGTTGTGCTTATTTGTAGTATTGTTTTCAGTAATTATTGGTTTTACTGAAGTATTTATACTCTCTGAATCAAATCTTTTGGAAGATCTAGAAATGTTCTTTTGACAGACGTCTCTTTTCCCTGCGCGGTGTACGTAATACTGCGCAGACATTGAAATTGCAAAAAATGTGTTTATAGAACGGTAGCATGGTCAACACTGATTAAAATTTAATGCTTACCTGCACATTCTGCTAGTATTTATTTCTTTTTTAAATTAGCCTGCCGTTGGATATTGATGCTGGAATATCTAATTAGAAAAATTTATTTAGAAGAAAAATTCTGCCACTGTCTTATGTTACATGAGCTAGGGGATGTCTCTTCTAAATCACTGTTAATCTTCAAAATTAATTACAAATTCTCTTTCTTATTAAATATTTTGTTTATGGCAGAAGATCGAGGATTTGCGTAAACAATATTAAGACTCTAATATTAGAATTCACAGTAGACGTTTAATTCATATCCACTGGTTAATAATTTTTACAGAATATTGAAATTGTCATAATAATTGATATACATCCTTCTTTGGCTATAGTATACTTAAGCAACTAAACTAAATACTTAAATCAGAATTGCGTGTAATGTGCAAAATATTTGAACAATCGATAAACGTTTATTCTGAAATCGCCTCAGCAACATACATTTGGAGCAATTAAAAAACCTCCTTCTACTATCCAATAACCAATAAAGAAACAGAAAAAAATGCTTCCGATTCTTGTGATTCAAATTATTAGAGAGCCTAACGGTAAATTGAAAATATTATTACATCATAATTTACATTTATGGACAACAATCTCATTGTAACAACATAACAAGGTCTCCCTGAAAAACTCAGTTTTCTTTCGGAGATAGTTCTGTAAATAAACAATTTGTCAGATAAATTCATTAAGATTAAAGTATTATTTCACTCAGCCCGCATAACAGAAATTTAAAACATCCATAATTACTAAATCTAAACTGAATCACTATAACGAGCCTTTAAATAGCAAAGTAAATGACACCTTTAAATTGCAATGGATTCTGTTATTGGACGATAAAGTTAGAATGACTTTTTCCACGACACCTTTGCAGTCGTTCATTTAAATAATTCCTCTACGCAATCATTGATTTTACGTTTGATGGAAGAACCATTAAAATTAATAAGAAAATTTTATTGTACGCTCATCGTACAAACTGAAAAGCACATTTTGTAATGAATATAAGGTCATTTGCTAAAAATTTTGATCCAAAGAGTAGTAGAATTATATGTTTTAATTCATTTATTTGGTAACAAAATAAAATATAAGACGTGAAGCCTTTAGGCCTAAGCAAGGCCAATTGAGTAGTAATAAATTGTTATAAAGTACTCTTGTTGAACGTTCCAAAATTGCCACAAAAATAATTTAGTATTAAACTGGTCACGAATAAGTAGACGCAACAAATATAACCTGAGAGAACGAAAAACGTCTTATATTCACACATTACCCAATATTACTCTAACAACGACACTGCAAACAGCATAATCAAGTAGAAACTAAAAAGCCTTCGTGGGAATGTACCACGAGGCGTAAGCCTAAAATCGTAAGACTGATGCTAGGAACGCACACTCAAACAACGTAATATTGACATTATAGAAATTGCAAAACATTTTCCTATGAAAAAGACATTGAAGCAAATTAAAAACTGAACAAACGCTGAGTTTATTTAATCAAATATTTGTTTAAAAAGATGAAAAATAAGTTATTAAATATCGCGTCATAATTTAAAATCTACGGTCGTTCAGAAATTCCTGCCTGCCAAAAAACACATAACACTAATGCCAATGACATATATTTTAGCTTCGGAAATCTGTCATTAATTCATCTGTCGAAAGTATGTATGCTCAAAGGGCAATTCGTGATTAAATTAAGTACCAGAAACATCAATTCACTATTTTCCTCTTATTTCTAACAATAATATTGTATGTAATTATTGTAGAAAATTGCGCATTTTTGTTGTTCAATCCAATTCAAACTTTCAGCGTGTTTAACAATGCATGTTCTTTCGCTTTTAAATGGGCCATTGATTTTTTACCAAATTCCAGTTTCTCTTGGTCATTTTATTTCGATTTAAATTAACCGAAATAATTTAGAAAGAATAATTAGAATCTTACTCAATCTGACGACTTAAGATAAAATAAATATGCACTACTTTTCAGTAATCTATAAGCAATCAGGAGTAACAGAACGTGCAGCAGACCAATTATTTTAAAAGTTACCTGCTCCTGAAAATGATGGTTCATTTTCTGAAAATAATTATTTTTTGACTAAGTATTTATCTAACACTCACAAAGTCCTTTTTTATACTTATGTTCCATGGTTTATATTTCCCTCAAACCGTCTGTTAATGTTCTTCATTATCTACGTTACCTATGGAGGTAGTGGTTTGCGTTAAAATGAAGAGTACGGATTTATAAGAAAGCAACCGGGCATTTTGATCGAAATATCATTCAAAGAATATAAAATGGGAAAAAGCCGTTTCGATTAGAGTCAATACTCTATTTCAAAGCTAAAGAAATATTCTTTTAACTTTTAAAATCTTTTGTGCACACAAACACAAATATACTTCTTCATACTTGCATAAATGCAAGCATACCCGAGTACATCAATTAGAGGAATACCACCAAATAAATTAACTTATCCATATCATCCTGCAACCTTATGTATACACTTAAATACACATAAGCACATATATACATTAATACATTGATATGTGCCAAAATAGTCTTATATATATATATATATATATATATATATAATATGTGTGTGTGTGTGTACATATTTATATGAATACACACTAATTTACATACATGTTAACAGACATAAAAATACAAGTTTAAATTACATTAACATATATACATTTACACCAACATGTGTGCATACATAAATACAAAATGCATATACCACCATTGAAGAATATACATACACACATACGTCAATAAATACATATAAATAAATCAATATTCATATATGAATACATAAACACAGAGCGGCATAAATGCGTTACTTAAAACGTGTTTTCATACATATACGTGGTACATATAAAAGTCATACAACCCTACAGAACTTGAAATGCATATAAGCAAATGTTCGAACCAATTACAAATATGTATATATACATCAATGAATAAAAACATAAATGCAAACTAGTGTACATCTATTAAAACATACCTCAATGCATGATCAATTTATTAAATACTTTACACACATATATATACATTCATCATATTATTGTCACTAAAATTAATGCGCACGTTCACACAAATGTACAGATATACATACATGCATGCGTAAAAGTATTATTAAAGACAAATATACACAAAAATATACTCTCATGCTTTTTAGTGTAAATACACATCGAAATGCACGTACAAAAACAGATAATCATACATAAGTTGAGATCACTCACTCATCTTCCATTATCCAGTGACCTAGATGAAGGACGGCATTGTTTATCATTTGACGGAATTGAAATTATTGCTATGGGAAATCGATGAGTGATTCAATTTTCAGAAACCTCAGGGGAATACGATAAATCCTACGTTAACTTTGTTATTAGATAGACAATTCCGTGAACGGCATTCGTTTCGGCATAGCTGGGCACTGCCTTAGGTTTTGTGTCTCAAATAATAACTTTTACGCATTGAGTTTGAAAACGGCCAAGAAATACACTTGTTTAGCACAGCTAACAACAGTATTGTGCTCTCTTTACTTTTCCATCAATATAAATGCATCGGCCTCCTCTATGCTTAAACATTGTGCAGGATTTTATAAAGAACTATGGCAAAAATGCATTGACGTTATATTTCAATATGATGTTGACGAAAAATATGCCAAATTGCAAATAGCTTTTAATGACGGGAAATTCAGTGATACAGGCCTGTGTCAGTATTAATGCCTTCAAGTACAGAAAGAAATTTCAGCTGTAACTCTATTTTCAGCGTGACTTGTTTTTATGCCTTCCAGAAATCCAGACAAATAATTGTGATGGCGGGGCTAGAGAAGGAGAGGTAATGCTTAAAATTTGTTTGTGTATTTCCTTTCATATCGAATCTCGGCCTCAGTTGTTGCGCTAATTCGTTTTCGTACTCCAATCAAATTATTTTTATTACAATTAAAGTGACATCTTCTTAATTATTAAATGAGACTGATCTTTATCTCAAGCTTACAAGCTTATTAAATGAATTTTTATTATAATAAAAGACGGTTTTTGTGCCAGTCAACTTTAATACAGCTGGAAAATAAATATATTCGTTTATTTACAATGCTATGAATTACTCACTAAAAATCGTGGTGGTCAGTTCAAACAGGTGCTTAGGATCATTTTCACTTCAAATTTTAACTAATTACAGCAGGTTTTCATTCCTAAATTTAAAAAATTCTGTGCCACGAAATCACTGGCCACCAAGACTTAGTTTATACTTACTAATGTATGTATAAAATTGAACTGCTGCATATATCAACATCGCAACCTTTATAAAAATAATTGTTATTACCACTAACGCAATTAATTTTCTGCTATTTGTATAAATTATTTACGAAAAGGATTTAAATTATATTTTAATAAAAAAATTATTCATTAACCTAGAGGTCTGTCTTAATTCTCACGTTTGTACGATATAAGTTTTTTTTCGTGCTAATGTTAGGACAAGATGACCTTTCCTGTATTAAGCACAGTCGTTCATTAGTATCGCACATTTGTTCTTAATTTTAATGTACCCGTTTGTTGGGACAAAATAAGTAATAGAAAAATGGAGGTGAGTTAATGCATTACATTGTAAGATTGTCCAGTAACGTCATAATTTTCTTAAACTTTCCATTCTCTATACAAAACATGTCTTCCCATAAAAGGAACCATTCGCAATTTAAGCAAAAATCTCGTAAACTTCTGCTTTCGAACAACCATTCAATAACAGTTCAATAAATGAAGTTTGCGAGCTTGATATAAACACCAATTACTTGCATAATATGGCTAAAATACCACCAGTCACACGAACGGATACATTTCGACCTTCTATAATTCTCATCAGTGCAAGACGGCAAACTTTAAACGGGGATCAAACAGCAATATATATATATATATATATATATATATATATATATATATATATATATATATATATATTTATGTATATATAGAAGATTTAAATATACGGATCTCACCCTTAGTAGTCTCGCATATGTTGTACTTGACTGGAAATGTTGCTGCACAGTTTTTATGCAATCTCGAGCATTAACTTATTGCAGCTTTAGCTAAATGTATATAAGTTATACAAATAAACAATCATTGATTGCTTGGGAAGTGATAGCAAATATTTAAATCAAGTTTTTGAACTTGATATAAGCAATAAACCCATTGTCTTTAACTAGTCGAAAAACAGAGCTAAATCAAAAATAACTATCATTTATTAAACAATTTTCACATTTTAAAGCTTGGTTCTTAATAATTTTTTTATTTGTATATGACGAAATCTTTGTCACCATTTTCACTAGACTCACAGTAACAGTGCCATATTATCTGGCTTTTGATATACAGTATTCCCACAAATCCTTTTTATTCCTTGAAATATAATCATTAATAGTCTGTAATCAGTTTGTGGCACAAGAGAATAAACTTTCATTATTATCGAATAATTCGTGCTGTGTTAATTCTGCGCATCACACAAGAAGAGCAGCAAGCTCGTTTGTCCTGCATTTAGGCCACGACAAAATGCTGTGTATCAATCTAAAAGGTATTTTATTTTAATCCCACCTTGTATAGGCCTACATAACCAAATTTAAAAGTATATAAATATATTTATATCTACACTTTAATTAAATTTCAATAACGACGCTCAAATACTAGTAAATGAATTTCATTTGATTTCTTACTCAAAGTATAACTTATATTGACTATATATATATATATACGAACCAGAGAGTATGTCGAAATTTCTAGTATAAACCAAAAATTGCATGAGGTTTCTAATACAATATTTTAGAAGACAGATTTCATCGATATTAAGCACTCTTAAGGCTAATTTGTGCAATTACTACGTATGATTGGTGTTGGCATTACTTGAATACAATTTATAGGTGTTTAATCCATGCTCGCAAATTTAATTTAAAGAATTTTTATCACAACTGGCGCAATCAAAGATTGTTAAATAAATTTCTAAATAAAAAATATAGCCAATATGTCAATAAAGATCTCTTTCTACGTTTCAATAACATGATCAATACTGTTATTCGGAGATTCACTATGGATAGCCTTATTGCATAAGTTTTAAACGGTATTGCTGCGCGCATTTAATCATTACGTGAAGAACCCGCCTCTTATTGGCCAATGTAACTTGGTTCAACAAAAAAAAACATATGCCGCACATCAAAGCTCGTAAATATCCGCATGATACACAAAAAAGTCAAATTTAATTTGCATAACATTTGTATGAAAAATATTAACCATTTCTAGCTTGTGATGCAATTCCAAATCTGGATATTTTAACTAAACGGTGGTAAAAACAAGCATGCTTATCTGTACGTATTTACGTATACCATATTTCACCCAATTTTGCTTCTAAACATTCAATTGATTGATCCCATAATTACCAGGAATTATCGACCGCGACCCTAATTTTTGTATTCACTGAGGTAACAAATGTACAGTATTGGTTGTTGGCGAAATTACGCCTATCTGGAAACTACTTTGTTTCCACCCTCTACAGAATCGGTACAATTATTTTGGCTGTGATTTCCCATTACTGAAGACTTTATATGAAGTTAACTCCATTACTATTTGAATCGACGTACTTATAGGACATTGCACCGTACAATAGTCCAAAATTTCTTAACCAAATATTGGTGGGTTTTGTGCGTATTGCCAGCTCCAACTTTGTGGGTCGCCATTAAGCACGCAACGCATTGATGCAGAAGATTATACCGTTCTTTCGTGCTGACTTAGTTATATCTTTGTGGTCCAATTTACATTAATTTTTAGCTAGACACGCATTACCTAATACACATTTACATATATTCTACATTGAACAAGGGAAATGAAGTCGTTTTCATAATGAAACTAATAATATTTATCAACCAAATGGCGGCCAGGTACCAATTGCTCTATATGGCATTCGCTTAATTAAATGAAAATTCATATCTGTTGCCAATAAGAAAATCGCAATTAACTAAACCGTTAATCAGCAATCTAAAACTTGCAGAAGAAAGCTTTATTCTGCTCTTAACAGCTTATAAGAAATGAAATTAAAGTATAAATAAATATTACAATTGGAAATTGTGTGTGGATCCTAGTGAGTTACGATTTAGCTCTTTGTCTGTTACTCAATTATTCAAGGGTTACATTTTGGCACGCAGCAAATTGGAAAATTGGAATGAATGCAAAATTAAATAAGATTCGTTTGAAAATAGGTTTGACAGAAAACTATAAAATGATATATAAGTAATATCTTGCATTCAAAACGCGACTTTGGTGGATTTAGATACTGTTTGGCGGTACTAATATATATATATATATATATATATATATATATATATATATATATATATATATAAAAGTCGTGCTTACTGGCGACTTACCAAAAGGATCTGGTACCACGCACTTTACCCATTATATATTTGAGCAAGGAATGTAGGGGAATAGGACAGTACCATCTTCTATACGTACGTGCCAATTTGCAGTAGCGACTAACTTTATCTTAAGTCATCGACAATGTGACTTTAAAGCCAAATCACTATATATATATATATATATATATATATATATATATATATATATATATACCAAGTCTGCAAACGATATCAAAATAATTGCTATTGTTTCAGTACACGATACCAACATTATGATACTGAAAAGGTACATGGAGCCGTGACGGTAAGTGTTACCAACACAGTGGATGTCAATGTATGTTAAAGTTTATCATAAGGGAGATTTAAATACACTTCGGAACACCAGTTATTCTAAAAAATCCATACACTCTGGCCTTGATCGATATTAGTTATCATATTTCGTGGCCATCATGACATTATTAAATTAAATGTATGACAGTTAGATACTGTTTGGGGATAAGATTTTATATATATATATATATATATATATATATATATATATATATATATATATATATATATATATATATATTCAGGTATGTTTTAGATGTTGCGCTCCTGGTAACTATTTAGTTTAAATATGACCATTATTTTAATATAACGGTAATATTAACAATGTTTAACAGTTTCTACAGACATTCCAAAGCCAATTTTGTTGTGAGCACATGAACATCTAAACATGTAGAATTATAATTCTTATTTATTGCGTATTACATTATTTATTTCATGTATCTATGATATATTTTAGACTTATAATTTCTATACAAATTTTAATACAAATGTATATATATATATATATATATATATATATATATTCTTTTGAATTACGATCTTTAATAAAATTCATTGTACCCTTCCTTTGTGCAAAAACAAAAGAAATTTTATCAGATATAGAAAATTTTCTTTCTCATAGTCTATCAAATATCTACTCATGAACATATCTATATATATAAATTGGAAAGCAAAACAAGATAGAAATATGTGAACAAAGAGAGTGTGAAAAATATAAACCAATCAAATTGCGTGCGTCACATCCAGTTTAAGCTCAATGCTTCTTCTGCTTACATAAATCCGGCTGCAATTTGTTTATCCATAAGGCTTCGTATGTGGCTAGCTCCCTTTTGTTTTTACATTTAGTAATTACTTTGAATGCTACGTCTGGAGAACATACGTGCGATGTTTCGATGATGTGTTGCACAATAGCAGACGTGTATTCACCATTTGATTTAAAACAGACGTTCAAGTTGCAATGTTCTCTCATTCGAGTAATTAACCGTCTGGTTAAACGCCTGTTTTAAATCAAATGGTGAATACACGTCTGCAATACTCACACATCGGCTATCCTCAGACGAGCATTCAATATTGCTAAATGTAAAAACAAAGGGAGCTAACATACTAACCTATATGGTGAACAAATTGCAGCTGGATTTATGTGAAGAAAGCACGTAAAGCATTGAGCTTGAATTGGATGTGACGCACGCAATTTGATTGGTTTATATTTTTGACACTCTCTTTGTTCACATATTTCTATCTTGTTTTGCTTTCCAATTTCTATATAAAGATATGTTCATGAGTAGATATTTGAGAAGACCATGCGAAAGAAAATTTTCTTATATCTGATAAAATTTATTTTTGTTTTTGCACAAAGGAAGGGTACAATATATAATATTTATTATATGTGCAGATATATGGCATAAAATATAGATTATAGGACTGTGGGAAAAATGGTCGTTAACTTTCTGACCGCAGTAATTACGATCATAATTTATACACATTACAATGATTAAGTAATAATAATGTATACTGTGAAATGCATGTTCTAGCGGACGCGACGTTTATAACATCTTATCATGTCAGTTCAAATAATTATAGCGCAAGCAGTACTCACGTGGAATCACCTGAATGATAGATTGACCAGAGTAGCGTAAATTAATCTATATCTATAGACGTAATTCATTTTGTGGCATTTTGGTGTAAGTGAGGGATTTAATGATTCTGAACCAGGTACTCCAAGGCTCAAATCAATTATGGCTAGTACCGTTGCGTGCCTAATAATGACGGTACCTCTCAAGTAGATTCTTTACGCTTATATTACGTTTTCTAAGCTTAGAATTTGTGCCAATTCGACAAAGTGTATTTTTTAAAATTATTTGTTCTATAAATTTTTGGTTGATCTCTCATATATTGTTCAACATATCCACAGTTACAGTCTCTGTCTCCGTCTTGGTAATATTCTGATTGTCAGCACGACCCTAATAAAAGCGGTTAAATCTTTTTCGCTTTACGAATAATGAGTACAATGTCTCCGCTCACTGAAAGCTGAATTTAAACCTTTTCTAGTCGGTCGCGTATCACGATTCGTGGCGCTTTGAGTATGTTGTCGAAAAAGGTATTGCGCTCACACCAAATGTCTTCATTAGACACAGAAGATCGTTGACATCTTCTAGTGTCATTGGACCCACCTTGGCAACCATGACGGCATTATCGGTGCCTGTACAGTTACGAGGGTGTTGTCGAAGGTAATTGACCATTCTTTATACATATGAACTCGATTAATTGTTGCATGTTAATTTGGATGGCTCCGAAACGTTGATGGTACGTCTTCGTTAGAAAGCTGTATCTGCACGCCGTAGAAATTATTTGTCGATGAAAAGCCTGTGGTGATTGATATTATATATCTTCGAGTTCATTCGAGTTAAAATAAGTTTACCTACCTAGTACCAAGGGCTTCGTTGTGCATGAATATTGTAAATACTTTCATCTCACGGTGGGCTCACTTAGCTGTTTTTAGACTATGTGTAATACGTAGCAGCTCAAAAATTATCAGTTTTGATGTTTTTTACGACTGGGTGATTTTCTATTAGTAAAGCTGAGAAATAAAACGATATGCCTGAATTTGATCAAACTAAAATTCCTCTAAGCACTTTACCATTTCCTCGTTTTAGGTTCACTTCAAGAATAAAAATTTGAAAATTTGAAGATAACATATGATATCAACTCACACAATGGAGACAGCAGATTCTCTTAGTATATACACATAAGTCGACTGCCCGCTGTGTTGTTAAATCCAATAGAAATTGTTCTCACCTTCCAAAGGCTTAAATTCCTAACATAATTTTCAAATTCGTGAGTAACTACCACTATATTCTGCTATGCCTGACGAATCGAGCTGCGATTGTTGTATTCCGAGAATACGTTTGGTGCCCTAATACCGTAGATTTTTTACCATGTCATGATTGGTTCTCTGCATATAGATTCTTGAACACAGCATTGAAAAGATTGCTCATCTCTATACGTCAGTCGCTTTTTTTAAATGACCCTGCTCTATATGGTGCGGACAGCAACTTACAATGGCATTGAGACACTGCGTATCAGATTCTTTTAGCTATCAAGAAATCTGAACAGATTATCGTGGATAGTTCCTTTATATTTCGCGAGCTGTTCAATATTACGATCCTAAGAGAACGCAAAGGCACTCTTGATTCGTATTTAGAACAGAAGACCACTCCGTCTTCGTGAGAGTCCGACCCGCATAATTGAGTTGGGTATCTGTCGAATTTCGTTATCCCTCTAATGCCCACAATGACGGGGCTTGTTATTATCGACATAAGTTCTACAGACAAAAAAATCTGATGGCGTCTATTGGATTCCACTTATACTAAATGTATTATATTTAACATCTTTACCATTCACATAAACAGAATTTTAGCACTATTTAGCTAAGTTAAGGACTTTTATTTGACAGTCATGTTAACGAGAGAAAGTCTACTTTATTTAAATAATTCTTTAAATGGGCGCTTTAGATTTCATGTCGTAAACACCAGATAATCAGTAATAAGTTCTACGTTAAAACTAATGGAATAGATCCATCTGCATCAGCCGCATAACCAACGAACTGCATAATCAAGAAACCTCATTTGATGACTTATCAGCACTTTATAGGAAATAAAATGTTGTACCTTCACTGCTAATGTGATACGCAACGTTACATGAAGCATTTAGGTTATCAATTACCCCTGCTGGTTCTTATGAGGAGATGCGAAACATTCACTGGCTGATATTGTAATAGATGAGAGTACCAGTGTAGTGAACGATTCCTAGTAGTCATTCAAGAAATCTGTTATGTGCGTTGCGTTATCAAGTTAGTGATCTTCTAGATGGATTCCCATAAACCTGTAGATTGAAAAAATAGGATGTGGCAATTTATGTGGCTAAGCCTTAGTGTCTTGCTGATTGTCTACGGTAACACCAAGGTGCCGAACACCATAAAAATCCGATAAATAAATTAATCAATGACGATTGTCTGGATGCACAGAAAAAAGGATTTCGCGTGACTGATGGCGAGCTGTACTAGTGAATCAGCTTGTGTAAAACAGTCAATGAAGACAGAAAGCGTAGACGTCGAAGAGATAAAAAGCGACAACGATTGTCAGTATCAAGCCCATCAAACTGAATAGCGTAGGAAATGCATTGTGCTTATTTTGTTGCAAACAGCACGTGATTGGTTAATGGTCATGTGAGACTGCGAGCTTTCCATTGGTTTGGTGTCAGCCAATAAAAATACGAATTTCATTTGCCTTATTTTACAAAATGTCAGAGGTATAGTTTGACTTGTCTCAATTTCAACTCTTAATCAGCTCAAAACATTTATTTAAACCTATGCATTAAGGAGAAACCTTATACAGTTTACGCTGCTGTTTATACTTTGTATTCCTAATAAATTTACTGGAGCAAAATCATGAACTAATTATATTTAAGTAAAACCAATAGTCCGCGTAGAATGTACACATAAAACAAATATTTATATATCAGTCCAGAAAGTTAAAGAAAAGTGAACATTTAAAAAGTTTTGCAATCGCCTTGGAAAACGCCATGGTAATGTTTGTGTGTGAACAAAGTGCTTCTGCTTGCGCAGGACTAAACAGCTTCCAGTTATTGTGATCTCTTCTAAATAAGAAAGCATACGAGCACACAAAAGCCTTAATTAATATTGAAAGACGTTTAAATGGCATGTCGCCTTTTGTACGACGCAACTCATATTTGGTTGTAGGCGTACGTGCCTCACCAATTAAATTTTGCACACACTAAGTTGGTATGTGCTTGAACAAGCTTGAATTCAATCTTCTATTGTGTCTTGGACGTTGTTGTATTGATTTTGCAGTGTGATAATCTCATTTAGATTTTATCCACGGTTTCCTTTCGTGGGTATTAGATTTGCACTATCAATTTCGCAAAGATCCGATTGATCCCCATTTCCAAGTAGCATTCATTTCGTCTTCGTGGTGCCTGGATATTGCTTCTTCCCTTTCCTCGGAAAGGAAAGAGCAAATCAGCACCCAGCCACCACGAAGAAAAACCCGATGCGCACTTGGAAATGGAGATCAATCGGGTCTTTGAGAAGCTGATAGTGCAAATTCTATAGTATCTGCCTACTTCTGAAGGCCCACAGACGTATTCACAATTATAGATAAGTTTAATTACAGATTTTAGGCAATTTTGCCTTTTTTGCGCTGGGAAGAGAAAGTTTAGTGCTGGGTGTACTTAAAACTAGTTCAACTGCAAAATAAATGAATGCCAACGCAGAACACAATCTATCTCGTATGCGCTTCATTGCCTCCTAACCCTTGTCTTTTAGTTGATTGTGCACAGGTTTTGGTTTCAACTGTGCATACATTCAAATCGGGTTTCATTATAACTTTAGGTTTGTACTTAACTATCAAATTTGGTAGGTAGGCATTCTTGATTAGAGTATTATGCAAGGCATCCAATTCAGTCCGCAGACAGTCAGACACCAAATTCGCAATGACCTATTGTACAATAACTTAATCATGTGTTTTTCTCTATTTCAATTAGCAGTAGCTGCTAAAGTGTAAATATTGCGCTACGTTTTCTTATTAAAGACTGGTCTGCACAATGTGACATCACTTCCACGTTTGAGCAATACATGAATGAAAGCTAGAGTATCATTTTCAATTTGAAATCAAATATTCGAATGCCATTTATTGTATTTATAAGGCAATACTTCGACATTTATATGATTATCACGTACCCAAAATATATAATCAACGTAATGATCTTATAATATCACTTCACCCAAAGTTCCAAACTCTTTTTCTCGAACACGCGTGAGAGCATATTTGCCATGATCGGAACCATTGAAAATTAATCGCCAATTAACAGTCTTGGAAACCTATTTGCAACCAAATCCTCAAATTATGTTCTGTAGTGAATCATCTTATGAAGTCGTTGCCGTAGAACGCCGTACATGGTGAATAGAACAAATTTTCACCTTTTACACTTTAAACGCCTTAAGTATGTTCATAAAATAAATGATTATTAGGTATGTTGGTAATGGCCTTCGTGTACTTGAAAAGATACTTTCTAATGATTTTTTGATCTGATGTCCATTTACTAATAGACCTGCCTTAAATCAAGTACGAAGAACAACTTGCGGCCTTCTACTTGCAGCAAGAGTTTGCGCAGGTCCGTCATGGTATAAGATTCAGGCCAATTTACGTAGATTGATTGTAAAACAATCAGTAACTTTGCGGAGCAGATCAACTTTCTTTCGTAATGAAAACCACTGAAGTTCGAAATTCATATAAATATGACTTTAATGTGCCAGTATCAACAATCGTCTGAGTCCTCTCAGTAGCAGCTGACAGCATTTTTGTAGAACGCCATATACTTCTGATAGTTGGTGTCTTTTAATTGTTCCCATCATAAAGTAAAGCAACCAGTAAAACTATTTTATGAAATCAGAAGGCTCACATATTTTTATTAGTTACAAAGATGCTCTTATTATCCTGGTAAATAATCATTCAAACTGCTCTTGAATGGTACTAATTTATTGAATTGGAACTGTATTATTAGGCACAGGAAAGTGTTCTATATTGAAAATTAAACTCCGTAATATTGCTCAAATTTTCGCAGTATTAAAATTTCCCGGGTTTATACTATTATCAATATTGTTTATCACTTCTGTATGCTCTAAGTTTGCAGAAACTATCGCAATATCAAATGTCTGGCCTAAATATTTTTTCATAATCGGAACCTTACTTACTTTCGGGATAGTGGCAATACGATATATCGTCTCTAATTTCAAATTGCATATTGCCTGACTGACTGTGGAACGTTTTATAACGTTAACTTTGAGGGCACTCGTACATATGACAGTTTTCAAAACTTGCTTTTTACCGCTGGCTAAAAGATGCTGATCCGAACTCAGAGAACTTTGCGGTTCATCTATGACAGACATATTCAACATATCGCTATATGTTTTGTGCTAGTTTGATGATGGTGACCTATGTTAGGACCGCGTTTTCATTACTACATTTCAGACGTTGTAAAGGATAAGGTGAATGCGAGAATGCTTTTGCATTTACAGAAAGCGTATGTTCCTATGTCAACTACTGCCACCGCCCATCATTCATGCGCTAAGTTTTGAATAAATACGCTGCACAATCATTTTAGAATTTGATGTCTGGTTATTTCGGATTTAAAAGTAGTCTGTGGTATGGGTTTGGTTGTTTTGCCACAATAACGATTCCAAACCGACTGTGCGACGTCACCACGCTTGCCAATCATATAAAATTAATGGCTTCCTCGCATAAAGAGCACTAATTTAATAAAAAAATTCAATTAATATTGTTATAGACTTTCATAATTTGCAATTTATACTTTAATACAGCATTATATATAGGTAAATGGTTTAATTAGGCTGTAATTCATAATTACGGCTCCAAGGTGCAGGGGTTAAGTGTTATAATAATATAATGGTTAATTGGTAGTTAAAACCTTAGGTCAGAAGCAAAATTGTCACGGTTCCATCCACAGAAATAGTGATCGTAATTATCATTTAATTAATAACTTATAATTGATTGCAATGAGCGGTTTTGGCGGAGTAGGATATGAGTTATAAGACTCGGAATACAATTATACGTGGTAGACTTGTCGACTGTGAATGAATTCCCAATAATGGCGTGCTCATTTTATCTTCCTGATTGCAGCTGCTTTCTCAAATAAGGGTTAGTTTATACAATTTACATAAATATAATGAAAACCTTTTATAATACAATTTTAAAAAATTAATTTAGATGCGGATACCAACCAAAAGTTTAAATGCATGCATATATGCATTTAATTCAATTTACAGATACGAATGATCGAAAGATGCATCAAGTGATCACTGTTCTTTGTTAACTGAACCACTTCGGAAAAGAAGAATTACTCGTTCGGTTGGTGATTATTACAAGTTTGTGTATATGAAATAAGAAACAAACTATACACGGCTATATTTATCAAGAGCCTGTATATACTAAATATAATTGCTTCTTTGTTCAGTTATGACAAAACTTGTAGAAAACTCATTGATTCTGTGGAAGCGATAATTTGCATGTAAGCCATTTTTCATATGGTCGTAGAACGATTCGCCAAATATCACAGTTGCATTATAGTAATTTTCGAGTGTTCTCTTTTGAGGCACAAATCTAACTAAACTGTCAGGCTTTAATTTGCATATTAATTCGTTACATTGTCCGTAACTTAAAATGGCACGCTTCATGAATATAAATAAAATTTTTCGCATATTTCTCGTGTACTACATTTTATACAAACTACAACATTTATTAACATTTTACACGCAATTAAAATTTTGCTTATTTAAAAGAAATTGTTTTCTGCTTTCAAATACAATGAGGCACTTCATTGCTCTGTTTTTGATAAAAAATACGTCGGTATAATGAAAGCCAGTTGCTTGCACCAAACCTAATATCTACTGTTTCAAAAAGTTATCATGATGTAATAAATTAATTGAATTGAGTTTATTGATGTTTAAGAGCATGAAAGTTTTCATTTGCCTTTTGGACAACAGGAATTGTGTAAAGCGTGTGTGATATGAACAATGCTGCAAATTAAAAATCAATGCAAAATTTGCTTTAAGCGAGATATTACAAAATCAGATTTAAGTGCGAAAATATTGTCCAAAAGAAAATTTATAATGACAAGTAAAATATTAAAATTTAAACGTGATGCATCTTAAAGCTAGCTGAAATATTACTTAAAATTAAACAAATCAAAATATGCCTAAAATTATTTAAGCCTAAGCTAAAGATAAAATTTTAATAAACCATCTATTGACTATTACGTTTATCAAGATAGCGATCTAGATAAAAACACAAGACCCATTATGTACATACATTTGTCAGTGTAAACTAAGCATTTTATAGTGTAGAAAAGGTAATTTATCCGGAAGACCGGTTTCGTCCGTATTGGTAACTCATTACGTACTGGCCAGAATTTGTCGCGGACAGGGCTCGAACCTGGTCTCTGTGGTTAGGTCAAATATTCAGAAGCAGACTTGCCCATGTTCGAGCACTGTCCGCGGTAATTTCTGGCCAGTACGTGATGAGTTCCCAATAAGAACGTAACTGATCTACTAGATGAATTGCCTTATTACACCAAACAATTTTTAATTTATACTGACAAATGGGTCAGATAATTTACGTTTTCGGACATGACTCGAACCTAGATTTCTAGGCCATACAGATGCTGTCTTGTTCTCCTAGGAACTGGTGTTCGTTTCCAACTTCTTGGAAGCGCGCGTTCAATCAGTAAACTTTGAAATGTCTAGCAAGTGAATCCCCATATCTTGGCGAACTTCGCTGTTGTCTGACCGTTTCGCCGAACATCCACGATCTCCTCGGTGGCTAGCATAAAGACTATGCCATAAAAAATTGACGAAAGACAGATTGTCTTTAAATGGTAAGATTAAATGATTTTCTCCGATTCTTCACTGATGCGAAGAAAGTGTTTTTCTACCGTTAATTCTTATTAGTCGTTTTTGTTTTTAAAAACGTTTTAATGGATAGCTTATCTCTTCCTTGATCTTGTGCTCATATCAGATTTCCATAACTCGGCTCCAAAGGTTGTTTATTGAATTACTCTTATATCATTTTAGTATACTTCTGATGTACCGACTGTCTTGTTGACTGAATGTATATATCCTGTGTATTTCCAGTGTCTGATCACTATATGCTTCTTCAATCAGATTAATTCAGGAAAAAAATTAATTTCGCGTATTCAATCTTGATTGGTAACCTTATTTTCTAATCGGATTCCATGGTACGTTAGTACTTCGGCTATATCGTCCACATATATAGTATTAAATGTTCAATTTGGAATGAAATTATAAATTTTTTTTGCTCAAGATGAGACATGTCTATATTAGTCAGAAAAGTCGAGAAGCAGCTTCCAATGGCAATAACTGTGGCTTGTCCGAAGAATGTTTCTTCAAAGTTAAATTGCTCGTATGTAAATGATAATATGTGATTGTTGAGGCTCTTCGCCTTTAAAGGAGTATCTTTAAATCTATGTTTAATAAAATATCATATAATAACCCTACTTGTTCTACAATGATAATTTGGGCCACACTGGTTATACATCAAATGAAACATTTCTGCTCGCATCGATTATTGTACTTTTCGTTAACTTCTTAGCACGAAATATCTATTTACAGTGAATTTATTTATTATATTTCTTATGCATAATATAATTTTGAATAAGATCGATCCAGGTTCTTTTGCGGATTCATTGGATGAGATCCTAAAGTTGTCATGCTTAGTGAGTCCTACTGATTTTCTACAGTCTTGGCTGATTAGTTTCGCTCTGTTTGGCACTTTAGAATTTCTTCCTGGAATACGATATTCTTTCATATATATATATATATATATATATATATATATATATGATATATATATATATATATATATATATATATATATATCATGGCAGGACATAAGTGGAGATTTTGCAACCTAAACGTGGGATCTCACGATAATCTTTTTATAAATGAATGAATAATTATTTATAAGGCGATTGCGTATGAGTAGCTAAGTAAGGCGAAATGCAATTGGACGTAGAGTAACTAGGTTTACTGAAGTATTGCAGATTCAATTATGCTAATGGACATGCTTACCTAAATAGATTTTAAATTTTTTTCAATAATCTCCTTCCTAATGACATTTGTTTCTGCTATTATTTCAATATTTATATAAAGATAAAATTAAGTTATATAATTTGTCATGGCGTTTTCCTATAATCACATGATTATAAATATAAATTCTCGTTATTAAAACGCATATTTTTAATTACGACCTTTATTTAAATGCCGTCTGTTTTCGTGTGACATTTCCTCTGTACTATTTATCTTTCATGCATAAAACGGTATCAGAAGATTGGTAAATTCATTTTATGTAATCGGAAGAAAGAAATTCCAACAACTAACAACCTTTTAATTGTAGACGTGCATTTAGGTTGCCAAAGAACAAGTATCATAAGCGGATTTTCCATTTAAACTCTAGATAACTAAGTAAATAAATCTGAGAACGCGCGAATAGCATATCTGCTCATTATTTGGGGAGAAAACAGTATTTATAATATGACTTTCAGCAATAAATTGAACTTATGGTATTTTTTTAAATGTTCGTTTTCATTAAAAATATTTCTTCTCCAGTACAAGCAACATTAATAGTGGGACATTGTGAGTAAAATATTGGCTATAATACATTTTTCGGAAGGTGCACTTTATCACACTAAATCGAAGAAAACCAGATTTGGATTTTTGAACGAACATATTATTCCGTAATGTAGTTTTCAGTATAAGTGGCTAAGTACAATCATGCGAACACACATGAATGCTTCTATGTTATTCCATCCAATATTAAACCTTTTGTGTTGCGCGCTAGAAATGTGCTAAATTGAGTTCTGCATTATAAATGTTAACTCAAAGAATGTCATTTTTAAAGTCTAAGAAAATATTCTTTCAGCCGGATTTAATGTTATCCTAAAATTGTTTAAATTCAAAATCTTATGTTGCGTCTGGTCGGAACTACTTTTTCTGATACTGTAAACCTGTATTAGGTACTGTCAATATAAGTTTCGCAAATATATCGTTATTTTATATGTATTAAGGTGTTTGTCTCTGCTTATTATCTAAAATATATTCAAGTTTGCATGCAAAGTTATGAAAAACGAAGGACAAACATACGTTTATCCAACTTCAAATTGTGCACTACCATATGTCGTGAGTGAGGACACTTATTAATTAAATCACCGTTGCGATCTTGAAACGATATATAATCTCTTCTTTTCATAATAAGCTAGTTGTTGTTTATGCACTGGCACTACTATATGTCCTACCTGGTACCGCACAAAATGATTTGAACTAATTTTTCTTCTATGTGTTTAGTCTGGACAAATAATTTTTCATGCGTCATGGACTAATGTAAAATGCACCAAGGCGTGCCGATCTCGTCTTTGGTCATTCATAGCGCTTAAAGTTCATTTTGCTTACGAATTTTAAATGATTTAAAATCCTACGCTGTGATTTCCAATCCGCCTATTTCGACTGTACATAACTTGACTAAAATTTTATTTTCATAATCTGAATGCAATATTACGTATAGTGTGTTCGCGAATTTTGATGCATTCGTTAATTTTAGTTTAATTCGCAATGACCTATTACATCTGTATTCACACGCATAATTGTAACCAAGGTTGCAAAGTTTAAGTAAACACAATAACCGCATGATAATATTTAATTCAAGATTTCGAGTTAGAGGTAAACAAAAATACTAGTCTATATATATATATATATATATATATATATATATATGTATATATATATATTTGGACTCCTCAATCAGTGCAGGAGAAATAACTAGAAACCGACGAATAAACGTATAAGCCGCTTATTGCCTAATGCCATCGGGACAACTAATCAAAGCACAGATGCTGAGGAGAATCATTCAACCACTGCATTGCCAACTTGCAGATTCCTCAAGTAGTGCGGGAGAAATAAGTAAAACGATGATAAACACATATATATATATATATATATATATATATATATATATATATATAATATGATATATAAATATATATATATATATATAATGGTTCATATAAACTGAATATTGTTAAAGGTTGCAAAGGAAATTTATTCTGTATATCGGTCCAGTTTTTATTAGGAACTCGTCAAGTATTGTGCAGAATTTTGCGGCGGAAGAAGTTCAAACCGGGACACATTTGCTTTGGAGTCAGTAATTCTATCCACCACGTCATTTTACCAGACACTACAATCAATTTTCAAATACATGCTAGCATATGCTTTTGGTTAGCTTATACTTCATGTCGGCCCTATATGGCGTCTATTTATACATATAAATTCAATTTAACATCCCCAATTTAGAATTATAGAACAAACACCAAGCTACCTGTGAAGTGGTATTAAATTAAAGTTTAATGTAATTATACAATTATTGATTGCTTTATCTGAAGCAAATCCTAACCATAAACATAATTTCTTACACAACTGAAAATTGTGTGTACAACAAGTGGATACAATAAATAGAATCATAGACTCCAAAGCAAATGTGCTCCGGTTTGAGCCCCATCCAAGACAAAATCGTTGGCAATACTTGAATAAATCTCCGTAAGGACTGAAATCGAGCTACTGGATCAATTGACTTTGCTAAGGTCAACATTATTTAGTTTATACTGCCGAATATATATAATGGTTTTGATATTTGTATCAAGCTTTCAACCTTGATTTAAATAATTATTATCATCACCCGCAAAATCAATGATTGTAAAAGCGAATAATTCTTCAGTTCAAAACCACTTCCATTGGTTGTGTGGTGTGTGTTTTATTATGACAGACTGTAAGTGGGTAGTTTGAACATTAAGTTTAAAGATATGTTGTATAGGCACTACCTGAAGAAAATAGCAATCTAAAGCATAAGTTAGTAAATGATTCAAAATTTAGCATAGTGCACGACTGAGTGGTGCATTGAATAGAGTCCAGAACTCCGAATCAAATATGTCTCCGTTCAAGCTCAGTCCGCAGAAAAATTATTGAAATTACTTGAAGGGTTCCTAATAAGGACGAGACCTGTATCGGGGATGAATTAACTTTGCTACATTGTACTATGCTTAGATTATACAGATAAATATATAAATGTATATTTATATTTGTGTGTAGAATTGGACTATTATTCATATCAAGCTTACAACATGGCTTTGAATAAATGTTAACACCAACCGCGCTACTTTTAATAATGATCATATTATTATTAGTTAATTTATATTTTTGGCAGTACACTTCCTTAATAAATCCGATTTAGATGATTAACACCGTTCTAAATTCATATCTTATTTTGAAATTCTTTGTGTGATAGGCGTTATAAAAGTACAGTTATACAAATCTGTCAACACGTTTCGAAATTAATTTAATATCATCTTGAAAGATAAACTGTTTCCATTTATATGGAAACTGAGATTCTTTTTGACAAAAGTTGCCAAAATTGTGACTCTAAGTTTTATTTCACTAGTTTTCTCCAGCACAAATGATTTACTTTACATTTCATTGCAATTTTTACATTAATATGTGTTCCTACTGTCTAATTCAGAGCTTCAAATTCCGGTTGCTATAATTATTTCCTTTTCTTTATGCAACTTGATTTCTAATTTATCAAAAATTTTATTCTTTCGTCTATTTTTTAGGAGACAGGTGTCAGAGATTCGAATATTTGTAGCAGCTCATACATAAGCGACACCAGTTTAATTCAAGACGGTGAGCAATTTTGCTTTTAGTACATTGTTTTTTTGAAATATTGTGTTGTCCTTAAGTTTGAAAAGATGCTAACATTTCATTAAATTTCCATTAAAATCTAGGCTTAATTGATTCTTTCCTTAACTAAATGTGTTCGAAAGTGCTGTTTAAAACTTACCATACTATGCTCAGTTTTAAGAAAATTGTAACGAAAATATAAACGATAATCCACTGTTAACCCAAATGCAAGTAATTATTCTCTATTAATGAATAATTTCGTTAATTATTTAAAGTTAATTCTTTTTTGTATTTTTTTTGTTTTTTCCCGTATGATATGTTTATCTTGTGATGTTTATTCTCAATTGTGCTCTATTATCTTTTCAAACAGATTTGGTTTATTTGTCCTCAATTGTTCAAACAATCAGCCAAACACGGCCACTTCGACAAATATATTTTCATATTTTATGCGCAGGCGATTGGAAGAGACTTCGGTATTTCAAGAAGGATAATTTGTTTCCACAAATTCTATTACCGCATAAACAAAACATTTACATTTTTTGATAAACCAATAAATGTATTTGACATTTTTCATGTTTCGTTTGGCTATTTTTTTACAACTGAATGAATTCAGTTTAACACTTTACAACAAAACAGGATACAACCGAAGTCTTAGCAAATATCAAACCAAATTAGCAGAAACAGTTATTAAATCAGTCAGCTACACAAATCAATCTTGCATTCGCCTTACATACATTAAAGAATCTACCTTATAAAAGGAGATTTACACCGATACCTGAAGAGCCACGAAAAATATTTCCGTTATCCACTGAAAAAATCATTTTATGGCTCAAAAAAGTATATCTAAGATAAGGTTTTATTTGATGTAAAATTGAAGACAGTGTACGCAAATACCTTGTTGGAGGCAATAAAGGCTAGATAATTATTCTACTCCCTGTCGCTTAAAATTTTTCGTTTAAAGGATATATAGGTACCACATACGAGAACAAGGCTTGCAGGGGTATAATAGATGTCACTACATCAAGAAGTAATTTGTAAGGCATGTGGAAAATATTCATCTTATTAAAATATGTTTAAAATATTTGCATAATTCCTAAACATTTTAAATGTAAACTGCCATTTCATTTAAATACGAAATGTAGATCTCTTATAAATGAAATGACAATAGAGATAATGAATACGTTGATGCAAGATTTAGAAAAACGCAAATTTGAACTGAATAGGAAGACAACCAAAATAAGATCTACTTTTCTTTCATTTCCGCACAAGGATGAATTTACATATATAGAGGATTTTAGTGATAACACACGTAATGGATAGATTATTAATGTCAAAATCAGACATTATTGAAAGTTGGAAAATTTGGGCATAAATAGACAGACAGCATTTAAAACTAGTCCTGGTGTAACCAATCGAATAGTAAACCTTTTAAAGATACAACTTAATGAGAATCAGCTGGAAGTGCTTAATCGTGGTTTGATTACAGCAATCCAAATTTAGAAATCGCCATTCAATGAGATAATTACTGAGGCTGTTAGAACAGCGTAATTCCTCTCAGACAAATATAAGGTTATGTTTGAATCAGACACAGCCACAAATGTTTTAATATACGATGCGGAATAATAGAAACAAAAATATTAAGTAAAATGAGTCAGAAAACAGTTAATAGAAGACAATATGTTATGAGGAGCGACGGTTCTTATGATTCAATCTGATTATAATGATAAGATTGATAAACAGCTAAACAATAAAGAGATATACATTAAAATGCATAAAGATTCTACGGATAAGCTACAAGGAAAAGTAAAATTATTCATGACATATTTACTAAGGATGATTGAGATCAGGCACATATTAACAATCTCATGCAAAGGGGTAAATCTGCGCTCAGTGTGTATGGTTTAATAAAGGTAAAAAAATCAGGTACTCCTTTGAAAATAATTGTTAACGTCCAGCACTCCCCAACATATAAAATATATAACTTTCTATATCATAGAATTTGGAAAATATTTGTACTTCTTGGACCATATTTGATGAATTCATACTATTTGAATGAGATTGTCGATAAATGTAACCTAAATGAAGACGCTTGATTGGCAAGCTTAGATATGATATTAATGTATACTAATATACCAGAACCCAAAGTACTAGACTATTTTTAGATTTTCATGATTGGTTACCCGGTAATATTATAAGGATGTAAAATGACAATGTAGCATGTTATGGAAATGATGAATACATGTACATCTTCAGCTTATTATATATTAATGATTTTTAAAACAAATTTTAGTTGTTTCAATGTAAAGACCTTTGGCAGTTCAAATAGCAAATATTTAAGATATGACACTGTACTTAGGGTTCTTGAATGACATATTTTGTTTGGTTTATGAAGAGGATGAACTGATAAATTTCTCAAACTTAATCAATCGAGTAATTGGGCTAAAATTTATGATTGAAAATGGATATTGTAGCGAATTATCGTATATGGATGCACATCGGTATCTTAAAATCAATGACAATTAAGAGTTTGAGACTAACAGACGTAAAACATGGGATAATTCAATTGAATAGACTGCGATAAATATTCGGTGCTACTGGGTACTTTCTAAATATAAAACAATGATATATGATGAATGTCATAATTAAATTTAATCAGAACTTGAAATACGTGAAATCAGATTAAGCAAGGGAGAATTAGATTTTCGTGGTAATACCTCACTCCAAACAAAGTAGAAAAATAAAAGTGTTACAATTGCAATACAATATATTACTACTTGAAACATGATCATTACCCAAGGCGCTAAACTTCCCAAACAAAAGTAGAAAATTGAAACGCTAGACACATCATGAATGTAAGAAATCCAGTTTAACAATTGTAATCTCACATATACGTGTGAAACCATGCGCCAAATTAAGATAAGAAGCGATGAACATATAATCGAAAGGAAATAATTGCATGTTAATTGATTAGATCTTGCACGTCATACAGTAGAAACAGGACATACATTTAATTGGGATGGATAGAGACGCATATTAATTTGTGTTCGTAGTAGATCGACAAAATTGATAACAGAATGCATTGAAATTAAATCGAGAAATGATATAATGAATGAATCAGCCTTCAGAAAATCACCTAGTTTGATTTGTAATACAGCACTAAATAAAGTAAAGAAGCGAAGGTTGTACGACTCAGAATCAGAAACTCGCTCAAGTAAAAGAATAAGAACGTTAGATTACGGTTAACATACAGAGGATGTGAGAGGAGAAACAAATACGTCTTAATCTGATACAATATTGAGTTTATAAAGACAACAAATATAACATCATGATCCTATAACTGAACATCAGTTCAATGCAATTTCTTCAGGTATCATGGTGTATGTTCTATAGCGATAGATCGTATTTGGCTATTTAGAAATTCAGGTCAAAGTGAAACCAAATAGGCTTCATCTAAAAGTAAGGCTAAACAACAATAATTCGTTAACAGGCTGAAAATTACGTGTGGTGTACGACAGTGGTATTACTGCAAGATTTAGAAGCTAATGTATCGCTTTTTGAGGCCTGCTCGTGGAAATATTGGGCAAGTTATTGACGAGTTCGAAAAAAGGAAGAAACAAGTCTACTTCTTAAAGTTCCCTTATACATTAACCAATGCTTAGTTTATATTAGCAACGTGCATATAGAAATCCTACAATAAAATTTCAATATATATATATATATATATATATATATATATATATATATAATTTTATTTTCTCAATACATGTTTGCCACGTAGTTATTTAAGTCAGTTCTGCATTTAGCTACACTGCTTAAGAATGAAATAAAATATTTGCCAAAATATATATTTTACCTTTGAATTTACTTAAGCTTGTACACGTTTCTGCCAGACAACTCAATTTTGCTCAACGCTCGCCAATGCAATAGTTAGGGGAAATTCTTTTCTTTTGTATTAGTTTATTAAAATTATTCCTACGCGTTATTTTAGTAATTTCAAAGCACTGACAGTTGAAATAATAGAGAAGTACTATCTCAGACCTGTCTTTTCTTTTGAGAAATAGTAATTCTGTCGTGTCGATGCAGTAAAATCTTTTCATTCTGTGAAATGCAATGGTATTTAATACGTGCACATGCTTAGAGATGGCGCTATTAGATAGGCAAAGTAAATGTTTCAAATAATTATTTTTTATTTAATTATAAAACGTCGTCCGTACAGGTATTTGTATTTAGCTCAATTCGCGTATTAATAATATAAATTAAAAATTCTTTTTTCACACTTAAACAATAATTCACTATAAATAAGCTAGTGCGACATATCTGAAGCAAGGCCTTTAGTTTACCATTTCCTATTTCGACTGAAATATTTTAAATATCGTACCGGTGATTTAGTTGGACTTCATGTATTCATTCTGCAACAAAAAATAAACGCTTGATGAATCGCCAAAAAGTTTGTACAGCATCCAGTAGCCTGCTCGCCCTCGGAGACCGACTTCTATACTGCAGGTCTATTTTCTTCTAGCGATGGTACATTTACCCAAACTTGCTAGAAATTCTGCCACAGTCCTAATAAATAAGTCAAGCATGAAAATTAGCTGCTTTAATAATAGGATTTAGAGATTGTATTAAAAATTCGTCTTCAGACTTACACCTAGGTAAAACAAAACGGGCAAACAGTTCCCGTATACACACGTTACAACGAATACAATAAAATAATCATTGTTTTCGCGGGTGTTAATTTAAGTTTGTGAGCTTGAAGTTAACACGATCCCATTGTATTTAACCAGTCGTCAACCAACATAGAAAAACTACCGGCAGTCACGCCTACTGACGCGTTTCGACCTTCCATGATCATCATCAGAGTACAACGGCAAACTGTCTGGCGAGGATCAAATCGCAATGCATAAATATGGAAAACAAAATGAGAGATGCGCCTCTCACCTCTAGTTGCCTCGCCTACAGTGTACTTGACTGTAAATATCAGCTGCATAATTTCAATGCAGTAACGAACATTAATATTTTGCGGCTTTGACCACAAGTACATAAGGCAGTACAATTAAACTATCTTTGATTTCGCAAGTGGTGGTAACAAAATAAACGCCAATCCCATTTTTTTAATTTAACTTGTCGTTGAACATCATGGCAAAACACTTAAAAGGAAGATCAGTAATTAGATGCCCGACTTCAATTCGGTAACGATATGTCTAGACAATACAGCCCTCCGCGGCTCATGTTCGAATTTCACAAACAAATGACTGGATTCATCTGTTGATGCGATACAGCCGTTAGAAGTTCATATTTTAAAATTTCGAACACTGAGTTTATTACATTGATTCACATGTGTCGAGCGTATTCCTGGCTTTCTTCTCGGCGCTATTGCCCCATATGCATTGACCACAAGAGCATTAACATTCGTGATTCGGTTTCCTTCACCAACGTAAAGTGTAGCTTACCGGCTGATTTTCCATTTTATTGGTCAACGACTGTTGAACAATCACAAATTTCGCTAACATTCTAACTTCAGCTTAGCCACATAATTTGACTTCTAAATAGCAGGACCATTCGGGCCTACTTTCGGGAATTAGCTCAATACGGCCAAACCACTTCCCAATTCCAGTAAAGTAGTTGAACCAGACAGTTTCGCAGCATTGATAATAGGATTTAGAGAAAGAGTAGCAAAAAACTGCTGAATTATATTGCGTCAGTGTGCAATTCTTCAGAAAAAAATTCAGTAAACAATGCAATATAAACATTTCAAATTTTAGCATTTAACAAATTCTATTCAAAAAATTACAAATAGTTTCTGCGCGGCTCCCATTTTTTCTCTACGCAAATCTCGTTTACCTAATAATAAAGGAATCGCTTATATACAAGTGCACGCATACCAGGCAGAAAGCTAAATTAACTCAGTCCAATTAATGGACACAAAAACTATGTACATATAACAAAAGCCAAATAGTCAAACAAGTAAAGCGTTGGTGCTTAAATAAAGCCGATCTGGTTTATATTAAAATAATTGAGAAGTCTGCCACTGAGTCACCTTGGCATCTGAACTACTAAGCATTTATTTAGCCATAAGTTAATAACAAAAACTTTCAATCAAGATTGCGATCTTGATAAAACACACGACGCATTAAGTACATAAATTTGTCAGTATAAACTAAGAATTATATATTGTAGTTGACAGATTTCGTCCTTATTACGAATTCGTCATGTACTGTCCAGAAGTTTCCGCGGGCAGGGCTCGAACCTGGGCACGTCTGATTCAGAATCTCTTGCTTAAACCACAATGACACCCTGCCGCACTCTACACACAAATTTCAGTTATATATTAGCTAATTATTTTGGTTAGCCTTTCCGTTAGGTGGAGCCTGTACGGTATCCCTTTTGACCTGACGTTCCAACTATTCATCCCCAATATGCCATTATATAACAGACACCACGCTACATGGGTAAGTTGTATTTATTTGAACATTTATATAGTTAAATAAACATTGGTTGCTCAGGAGGTGATAAAAATTACTTTCAATCAAGATTGTGATCTTGTTCGCAGCAAATTCTGGATGGTACGTGATGAGTTCCCTATGAGGACGAAACCGGTCTACTAGATGAACTGCCTTGTCTACCTCATATAATGCTAAGTTTATATTGACAAATGTATGTACATAATGGGTCACGTGTTTATATCAAGATTGCCATCTTGATTTCAGGTAACTGATTTAGACACGCAGTCAACTCTGACCAGCTTCACTAATACATCGCACATTCAAAAACATTCAAACACGGTGAAGTTCAGCAGTTTATATTGAGTTCCTGTTGAATGTCGAGTTTTCCATTTAATTCCGAAACCATAACTTTGTGTTTACCATTATCTACAATACGCAGCGTCTTGTTATTTGTTGTTTTATTAGTCAGACGAAAATACGTTTGGTTTGCAGTCTGAATTTTATTGGATACATGTTTGGCTATTATGGAGAAGCTTTCCGCTTTGTTAACCATGTTTGGTCTATAATGCTCTTGGATTCGTTTCTTTATTAATTAACTATTACTACCTACACACAGGTCAAAGCTGTAATTTCATGTGTTTAATAAAACATTTTAACAGTCCTTTGTTAGAATGTCGATTCTTTATATTTACCTTGAGCAAGCGCTTTGTTGTAAAAATGAAAATTAATTTTAGCATCATTCATCAGAAATTTAACTTCTTTTTTAGTCGCCGAGTAATTAACCCGAATTGTGTGTTCATCCGAGGAGCAAAATTAGCATTGATTGCCCTTCTTTTAATGATTTCTTGTTTACAACTAATGTTTTATTCCATTAATCATGTAGAAAACCTGTTTGCTGAAAGCTTTAATTTAAGCATCGCTAGTTCCTGTCTAATATTCTTTAGCAGAGATTTGTGTTCTTTTGCTTAATAAAAAGCCTATTGAATTTTTGTTTTCAGTGGTTAAAATGGCACTCCAATAGGTAATTGACTGGAAAATCAATGTCTGCTTATGAAATATTTTCCCTTTTAAACAGCAATTATTTTTTCTCAATATTAATACGAGATGGAAAGGCAGTGCGTTGGACTGTTTGTTTTGACGCTCGCAAACTATCATTATATAATGGCCCACGCTACTGAAATATTTAATCATATCCTCTATTTCTATAGCTGCATTAATGAGTATGAAATTTTTGTCTGACAGAAATTTTGAAATAACTACTGACTTTTTTAGATTTAAGACAGAAAATACTAAAATTCTCTTGTAGACGCACTAACAGACCGTTCGTCGCAATTCCGTCGTCATTCATAAAAAATTGATAATTGAACTGAAATTGGACTTCCATATTTCCATGTGTCGTCAACTGGGTCGAATAAAATAGAGTTTTTAATAAATTCACGTTTCATCTTTCATTGCAAGAACAACTTCAATAAAGCGTTCGCTAAATATCTTATAGCTTTTTAATGGTTTTTCGCTAAAATGAGCATGAAGTCTAAATTCCGGAAATGATACATGTTTTATATTAAAATATTTTTGCTATTATTTGACAAAGAAATATAATGAACCAAATTATCAGTTGTTCTATTTCTTCCCAAACAACTATCTCATATTACTATTTATAGTATATATTTAACGTTAGATACTGTACTTAACACATTACTCAATCTATATCAGGCATAATTTCTTCATTACTTTAAAGCAGTGATATTTTAAATATAGGATGCAAGCTTGATATAAAAATCAATCTCGTTATATCGACAAGTACATGCATATATATATATATATATATATATATATATATATATATATAACGGGATTGGTGTCCATATCTCGCTTGCCACCCTCATTTACATAATTGCGATCAACACTCACGCAGTCAGTTATTGCTTTATTAATATAGTTGTCTATTAACTTTAAATACAATTAATATGCCAACGTGGAACGTAAGTTGGCATATTACAATCACAAGAAATTCTATTAACCTTTTTTGTTGTAATGACTGCTCTCAAACAATTACTATTTTTGCGTAAATATCACACTAAATTTGCTTATTTCCTCAGTTTATCACAAGGAAGACAGAATAATGTTCATTATTGGCTCGTTCAGTTAATTTTCGCAGCGCTAGTAACAAGATAAGAAACAGAAGATTTACGTGAATACAAAAACATGACACAAGTTGGCGATAAAATGTCAAAATTGTGTCGAAAATTATGTGGGCGTATAGCAGGGCTGAACGCTAAGTTATAATAGAATTTGAATCGTCAATGCGAGATTTTTAATGTAGAGTAGTGATATATATATATACATATATATATATATATATATATATATATATATATATATATATATGTGTGTGTGTGTGTGTCTTTGCAAATATGCAAATATCTAGATATGTATTTATTATTATCTATTAATTATTTGATTAATAAATAAAATATAACTAATCCATATTTTAGAACCGATACAAGAAGACAGAAAGTGCAATGTCTACTTACATAATAATTCAGATTACTAAAATTGATAGTTATGTCTCAGCTGTTTATTTTATATTATCCCTGTTTCGTGCTGTCCTATCCTTTAGGCAATTTAAAGTTATGCGCTTATGTAAGTGAAATAAGAATTCAACACGTGTAATTGGCATTTAGTTTAGAATTTTGTGTGACGGCTTACAGATATTAGAGCATAGCTTTTTATTTAAAATCTGCAAAATTTACCTAAATTATAGCAAATAATTTATTTGCACCTGTTTGGAATTTTAGAATTAAACATTCTTGTATTCGGCAAATTTTACATAAAGCTATAGGTGTTACAATGACAGAGGTAGCACGTGTATATATAATTGGACTGATTAACGAATTGGGAATAAAATTAGTTAGAAATACATTGACAAGATTTAATTATAATGTTTTTCTTTAAAAAAATGAAAATGTACATATGATTTTAATTTTGTGTACAATGACACAGCATGGTTTGGCAGCGCAGCTGCTTTAGATGTTAAATTTATTCTTCTTATATCACCGAAACTTCTTTGAGTTTTTAGTCACGTTTCGATTCCTCTTTCCCAGAGTAAAATTTAGAGCCCATTAAATATTCCCACAAATAGTAACAGAGAGCACGAGTAACTCTCGTCTATGGCATTTCATCATTTAATTAACGTCAGTACAACATACTATCAACCAATTTTATTGTTCCTACAACATATGCACAAGCCTACCTATACATCCACATAACTCCATTCAGATATATACTACTATGTCCTTCTACATTTAGACCGATGCATTCAGCTGTCCACTAGTTTAAAATGATTATCGAACAAATAATGTCATAAAATCAATAGACATATTATACCTAATCGAGTCATTTGACAACATAATTTTTGTTAAAATTTTACACACATTTAACCAACTATCTACATCCACTTAAATTTACCAATTATATCCATGTAAAAAATATCAAATCATAGGCGTGCTTCCGAAAATCCAATAAAATTTAACTTTGCGTTCTCTAAACATTTCCCGTTATCTGTTACATATCCAGACTTATATCAATTTTAAACCATGTTATTCGATAGATAAATTGATTCTAACTAGTTAGATAATTAAGTTTATTTTGATTTACTAAGTCTTACTAAAGGCTAGAATAATTTGAACTTCCTAACCGCGAATGAAATTGAAAAAAATAGGCTAATCAAAAATCATACATTGGTCGAAATAAAAAATGGAATTGAAATGGTGTAGTAAAAAATGTTCCCGACGTTCTTATTTCTCTACTCAATTTCGAATCTGATGTTAAATAGAAACTATGGTTATCTCGAGGTTTCTCTTGCTTCACATGTTTCGAATCACAGTCAAATTTCCTTATTATTCCCTCCATTGTCCTATCTTTAAATATATGTGAATAGCAATTTTGCTTGAATAAAATCTTAAGTAACTTCGATTCATCTTTACTGTATTTCAAATCAGCTATTCAAAGACCTCTCAATATCCTAGATTTCAAAATGCTTATATTTAAAACATGGGTGATGCAAGTAGCAACGAAAATTGATATCCGATTATGTTTTTTTCCTTTAAGGATTCTTTTCTAATATACACTTATTTCGCTACAATTTAACATCCAGGAATGCTATAGCTCTTAAGGATTCTTTTTCTATCGTGAACTTTCGATCAACTTTATCTTTTGCAAAATTAGAACGTTTATCAATTCATCAAGGAAAATTACAAATAAGTTATGTTCAAGAAGTGTTCATTCAAAGAGTGTTTTCTCAGTATAATGCATTAATATATTATCAATTGGGACAGACAATGGTTGCCCCATTGGCACGTTTATAATATTCTTTTGTGAACGATATTTGTGTATATAAATATAATACTTAAGCTGGCTAATATGTCACTTTCAATTAACTTTTATTTCGCGAATAAAGCTTTGAAATAATAGGTGTTCATTACTGCTTGTTCTAAAAAATAGGATTATTTCCTCATTCTATAACAAATACATTTATTCATTTCATAAGTTTGTGAATTTTGGACATTTAAAATCATCCTCAGTGGTACTATTACTTAATGCATTTTTACTAAGGCATGCGACCTTAGTGGGATTATATATCTATGCATACGTGTGTCACCATGTGTTTTAAGCAATTCTTCTGAAAAAATATTATTGTCTTTATCAAGGAACTAACATCACCCTCTAACATGTCCATTGGGTTTTATATTTAAATATTTATGATTTTTTTATTATTTGGTTTTTCATTATAGATTGACTTGTTCATGGAGGCCCTTGCTCCACTTCCGTCAACTTTTATAAATATCAAATCATCATTTATCAGTATTTTCCTAAGACGTAACAATTTATAATCGGATTTAAATTATCTTCCTTATGTTCATCCACCAGTTTGGACATGCACAATTCGATTTCGGGTTTTTCCGTTTATGGAAGATGTTTCGCAATTATCCCCTAATTAGAATCGATTTATCTATCTACTAATATGGTTGTAGATTAATATGGATCTAGATATGCAATATAAAAACGTTCACTGGTTAAAGACAACAACTTAACAATTTAGTGAGTGTCTGGAGCTTGCCTGTGACCTGGTACTGTTATTTAAATCAAGTTTGCGAGCTTGAAGTAAACACCAATCCCATTGTATTTAACCAGTCGTCGAACAACATAACAAAACTACCGACAACTGGTTAAATACAATGGGATTGGTGTTTACTTAAAGCTCGCAAACTTGATTTAAATAATTGTTACCACCATCCGCGCAATCAATTATTGTTAAATTGTATTACCTGGTACTGTTTTAAATGCATAAATTTGGTAAATATATGTGAATGCATGGAAATATTGGATGAATACTTGAGTAACCTAATATTAATTACATATCAAAATGACAGGTCAATTGACTGTATAAGAGTGTCTACACGATACACCCTTATGATTAGAGTAACTTGAGATTCGCTGATCTAATCATAGAAGAATATACTGTTATCTATCTGAATACGGTTATATAGATGTATAGATATGTGCGTGAATTCTTAGCGGAAAATGAGAAATGGTTAGTGATAAATTTTAATACCGTTTATAAGAGGATGAAGTGACGAAGACGCGAGTTGCTTTTGTGTTGTTTTAGTGTGCTTCCTGTGTCACTATTCGTGTGACTCTTTAATGAGCTGTGATGTTGACTGCGCAAACGAGCAGTACAACGCAAATAAACGTAAATGAAAATAAAAGAATAAATTTAATTAGATAGGATCTCAAATGGAATTCCTCCAGGAGGTCATTTACGTCCGAACTTGTCAGATGTAGGTAGAATTGCTGTGGTCTAGATTTGAATATCGGAAAATTTATTTTACAGTTATACAACTCTTCATAACGCCAGCGAATTTGCGTATCTCATTTATAATTTACTTGTAGACCAACTTAACCCTTTATGATCAGGTGGCCTTTTTAAGTGTACTTTTCTACCATAGGATCTAACAAGGAAACTACCCTCTGTTAATATTAGATAGCCAATATGTTACCAGATGAAGCGATCGCTTGGACTGTGCATTTACCAAAACTGGACCAATAGAGAGTATATATATATATATATATATATATATATAGAGAGAGAGATTTAAATATTTATTTTTGATTCACTGTGATCAAGTTTAATGGTGGGATTGAGCTATCTCGTTTTTACTGGTATAAATTAAATATTACATAGATTAGGAAATGTTGTTTATCTACTAGACTGGTTCTGTCCTTATTGGAAACCCATCAAGTAATTGCCGGAATTGTTGCGAGTGGCATTCTGACCAAGTGACATTTGCTTCAGTCTTGCAAAAATCTGCAACGATTATTCAAAATTTAGGAGAAAAGCGATAACATTAACCTGAAGGAAACACCGTCCATAAAGAATTTTAGTAAATGAGTGAAAATTTTATGTCGTGCGCGGCTTTGGTAACGTAGTGAATAATTTTCAAGATTGTCAATCAGCCACAATCCAGTTGACATCGCCACTGCAACCGCATCTCTGGCTAATTCTTGAGTTCTCATTTACATAGAAATCGGTAAAATTGATAAATTACATTTATTATCCCATACAAATTTATGTTTATACGAACAATAATATATTGTAGACATAAACTAGGCATTTTATAAAGTAGTCATGACAATTCATCCATTCATTTGAGGCGAAAGCTGCATTCACTTAATGTTCGTTACTGCATAGTAATTGTGCAGTCGACTACTAGAGCGGAGTGCCGCATATCTAATCTTGCTTTCCATATATATACAATGCGGTTTGATCTCCGCTAGTCAGTTTGCCGTCGTACTTTGATGATGATCACGGAAGGTCGAAACACGTGAATGCGTGCGACTGGCGATAATTTTGTCATGTTAATTAATAATTGATTTCACGGGCGGTGGTAACAATTCTTTAAATGACGTTTGGGAGCTTAAAGTAAACACTGGTTAAATACAATGGCATTGGTGTTTACTTCAAGCTCGCAAACTTGATATGAGGAATTCATCCAGTGGACCGGTTTCACAGTCTTGTACGCATCCATTGCGCCACACCTGCCGCGCGTAATGAGGATTTTTAAGTCATATATATTTTATTATTTTTTATTTATCAATAAATAAGAACTCGGTTAAATAGAATAATTACATTCGCTTACTTATTTAAAGTTTCGTTTGTAATGATTATACATATTACTATTAGTTTCGAGGCAAATAGAATAATAATTTTGTTAAATCTTTTGAATTAAAAAAGACATTGTTTAGAAATACCTGTGAAAACGTGCAATGCTTTAGATTTATACGTATAATTAAATTCATAACTATTCAACTTTTAGCTGACAAATTTAGTGCGGCTAACCGCCCTCAGACTGAGATTATTGACCAGCTAAATTTCCGACAACTTTACCCACCCGACGGTGGTAGTGGCAGTGATAGTATACCGCCAAGCACAATTCGTCCAGCAGCGACTTCCAAGTGGCAATCAACAGGGGGGCCGAACGAAATTTGTTCATGTCTACATACTCCTCCCCCTGACCCGTCTATGCTTGCTTGTCACATGCAGCATTCCCAGGAGATGCCAGTCTCGCATTCGTTGCATTGCGAAAATCCAGATGTCAAGAATAGCGTTAAAAACGAGCGCATTGTTTCATCTTCAAAATCGGCGACAGGAAGTCAATCAAGTCAAAGGTATCTTCGCAACAATGACGTAGGCGAGATTGCGGAGAATGATCGCGAGGATAAAAATCGGCTAGCAACTTCTAGACCAAATTATCGTGATGAGAGACTCCGACAAGATTTATGTTTGCGCAAACAACAATTAAATCAAAATTCTAATTTGCCGAGTACAGAGAACTTTCGCGAGGAAGACGATGAAGATGAGGAGGAATATGACGTTGGTGAAGAAGTGGAGGATGAGGATAAGAATTATTGCAAAAGCGATGACGAGTTCAAGCAAGTCATTCTTAAAAGAGACACGAGAAAATTATATTCAGATGAAGAGAGTGAAGACGACGAAATTGATAAAAGTGGGAGAATCAGTGAGCTCTTCTTAAAGAAGGAAATGCTAGCATCATCTAACGTCACAAAAAGTTTGAGTATGTTACATGATTATTGAAAGAGTTTTTTGCCTTATAAATAGCATAGGTTGATAACGAATTAATGCACTGAGCATAATGTGCGATATAGTTTAAAATTATTTCAATTTAATCTACTACGATAAACAAGCAAAAATAGTTGGATTTTATTTCAAAATAACTTTAGCTTGAAATACATTCCGCCTAATGTCCTAAACTGTCCTCCATATTATGTATTTTGCTAGTAAATTTTATAGTAATAAGCGACGTTCTAACCAATGTATTCCAGGTGCGCACCAAAGAAATTCCTTCAAGAAATATTTACGTAATAATCTATTGCTTTTCTACCTCACTACAACGAAAATAGTCCTTGTTGTCATTCAGATTACTTTAACTAAGCATTAGGGGGTTGAACAATATATTTTTTGGACAGTAATATCTAACACGAAACCGACAAGAGTCCTACTGAATTATGAATCCCAATCAGTGTCATTGTCTCAAGGCATACTGGGCATTCGGACTGCGTGTGATAATTTGCCAAATGTCAATCTGGGGTTAAACACTTTAGTTGTTTATCTATAACACTACACATAAACTTTTATTCGTCAACCTGATACGAGTATCTAATCAATCTGATTATGGTGAATGTTGGTAAATGCAGACTAAGCAAAAATTAACAGCATTTACAAAACAAGCAAATGGTGGTAAGAGGCTAACAGGGTGCACGCCTTATCATAATTTCATCCAAATTAACAACGACAACCACTTCTGAATACCTCCTAATCCAGCACAGATTTACACTCTGGCTTTAATTGAAATAATTTATCACATTTTTTGTGGAAACTATGATACCATTCAATACAACATCAAACAGGCATATTTCATTTCCATGGACAATTGTTAAATGTGCAATTATGCATTATTGACATGTCTTTGTTGCTCTATTTGAAATAAGTTCTTACTAGATATGTAATAATTTACACGTAGTTGCATATCGACTAGTTTGCTGCAACACTTACTGTTAAGAAGCATAACTTAAGGCATAGTATTGAGCTAACACTATTACTGCTTCAATTCAATTACACATAGCAGATTGCACCCGTCAACTGACTTACATTCATTGGCCAAATTTACTGTGGGTTTAAGGAATATTATCGGGTTCCAAAGACGAGTTGCCATTAAAGACATCTAAAATTCATTCTATTACAGTGCACTTATAGAAGATTGCACCGTCCAAATATCGCACATTTCTTGACCAAATATATAGTGGGGTCTGGTGTAATACAGTTGGAATTTGAAGAATGGCGGTTAATCAACAAAAATTCATTAGCATATGCTAACATTTTAATATTCTTCTGGTTCTATTTGAACAAACATTTTATAGGTACGCAATAGTCAACACATAATTGCATAAATATTATTGCTTCAGGATCTGAGTCCTGGTTGTAGCAATGTTGGCTACCACTGAGGAGTGTTCAATATAGTGAATACACGGTCTAATAGTTGAAATACACTTGACATATTAATAAATTTGTAATTTGTAATCAAAAATTTGTAATCAAATTTCGCTAAAATGTTTTACATGTATACCTTCAGGCATATATATATATATATATATATATATATATATATATAAAGGGTTTTAATTGTTTCTATTAACGTATGCTTGTGAACAGTCAATTTAGCATAGGCAGTAATTATGCCCAGCATAAGCCGTGGAGTGATAGTTCGGTATTTTGGCGGCATTTCAACTATTATTTCTGAATTCTAAAATAATAAACTGACTGAAATACGATAGAAAACTTTGTTCAAAATTAAAAGCATTATCTTATAATGCGTTTTATTTTAAACAATTTAATTGTATGATATAGTGATATCGTGAACGACGTTCCACTTTCGAATTAAGCATGGTTTGCTTACATTTAATGATGTAAATATAATATTTTTAATACTACTGCCATAACATTTAAACATTCTTTTCCTCATTTTAATTTCGAAAAAATCTGCAGATTCCCTAGAGATGGCGAATGATTGTTCATACGAGAGTACTACTTCAGGTGTAGTTAAACGCGGTTCCAGACCTTTTAGTTCTTCACAACCAGCTTCACGTCGGAGTTCTCAAAAGTGCTACAAAGATGGCGGCAAACCTGAAGTAGAGCCAAGCCCTGGTGGTTATCGATTTGAAGAGATCGATGTTGTGTTAATCTCGGAGAATCAAAGAAATGATGACCAAAAAGCAAATAGTTCAAAAGAATCGTCGCAGAATCATTATTTAAATCACCCAAACAATAAAAATTCTCGTCCTTTTTGTGACGATGATTTTGCAAATAAATACGGTCTTATTATTCAGGCGCCGGTTTTTTCTTTATTACATAACAACGGTGATTGCCAACAGTCCGATGATCTAAACGAACCTTTAGAAGACTTTCCAGTTGTCAGAGATGTGATATATGGCGGACCGGCTTACAGGTCTGTTCAAATTACCACCAGTTTCGCTGGATATCCACATATTTCCTTGCTCTAACTAGCAATCTCTCTTAATGAACTAAGCTGGTTAAGTAAACATCAGACTTAGGCTAGATGCAAGCTAATAGGACAGATGCATGTCTATTGTAACAGATAACTTATCACTAATTTATTAATTTATCAGATAATAATGAATTCCCAAACTAAAATTGAAGGATGACGTTAATCATCGTGTGTGGTAAAAATCTAGCTACTTATATAATTTGATAAAACTGCAAAAGCAGGTGATGCGAATCAAAAGTGGTGAGATATTTGTTTCTTGCGTATTCATTATGCAAGAGATCTTATAAGTATCCATCTTCCAACATAAAATTTACGCATAAATTTGTACACAACTTGTGACTTCAAAGCAAATTCAAAATGCGGCGTCAACATAGCTCTTATTTGAGAATGGGAAAATTTTTGATTATCAGTTTAAAATTGCATTAAAAAATGCGAATGGAGAGCAATATGTTTCCCTCTGATATAGAATTTCTACAGCATACATCAAGCATTGGGCCAAAATAAATCGGTGAATTAAATTGATAAAAACGTTAAAAAACTTATGTTACACACCAGAACAAAACGATATATGAGATTATCCCGTTGAACGTTTGCAAAACTAGTTTTCATATCGTTTGTTATGCTTGCCCATTTAAGCTTTTATCACATTTAAAGACAATATAAGGTTTTAAGGGAAATGCAAGACCAGACGATAAAGTTGCCATTTCTCCTTAAAAAATTCTTTCTTTAAGAGTGAAGAGTAAAATATAAAAAGGCACAACGAGAAACAATATAGACACTGTGAATTTAAATGTTGGCATGTACCGCAGTCATATAAATCTTGTTGAAAATCGGGTGTGCATAAAATCTTCCTCTTTTTTTGCTTCCGTCCATTGGTGGACCTCGCATGATACATTCTTAATCCTCAGTTAAATAAACAAAAGAAGTTGTTACATAATTTGAATATACACTGGTAATTTCGCGCGTGTGTGTGGGAGTACTAGACATTGCAGTCAATTAGAGTTATCACGAAAAGATATTCACCTTTTAAAATGTGTTTTATGTGCCTAATTTTTAAAAAAACATTATACTTTCATCTATACTAATTATTTCTCAATTGTATTTACAAATGTATGAAATGAAATTCCCTGTCATGATTGTGAGCAGGTGTAAGTGAGTGAAGCCATGAGAACATGTAAATTTCGAAGTTGAAAACATAACATTGCATGGAGATATAGTGACGTAAGCTAATATGATCCGTCTCCTAGTTCACTATGAGCTTCGATGGATTTAAGCGAATAGCATTTAGCCAATGTAAGCGTAAAACAAAAATATATAGGGAGAGTTTTATTGATAAAATATTAACACTGCATTGAATAGCTTGTATTACATTACTTATAATAGGAAATGTCTAAATGTGCTCACCGGTTTTTTAATTAAATTGGATATATTTGTGATATCGGATGATGTTTCCGCCGAAGAAGAATCAAAGCACTAGATGAGTGGAAAGAGCCTCAAATCAAATACACAAAACTCTTTAAAAATACATTTCATTTGTGAATGAAACAACGTCGTTGAAACGAAGTTTAAAAACGTATTTAGTGAGCTATTTTAACATAAAAATAGAGAAGTTGATCAGAAGAGAAGTATTCATTGGTTGAAACATCAGTGGGTTCAACAAAATAATAGTAAATAGTTTGAAGTCGGTTCAGAAAAAGTAAGAAAAGGCCAAATTAGTAGTGGAGGCTAAAAGTTACGTTAATTATCAAGCGTATTTAAATAAGTACACAAGGGAGAAGTTAAATTCCTTTATAATAATAGAAATATCTTTACAGTCTTTAATTTCCCCTTCTGCTTTGAGATGTACTCTTCTAGTAAGTTAACAATATGAAAAGTTCACTAATTATCTCCCATTATGTTCATCTAATATCCTTTAATTACAAGATTTTTTATCAAAAATTTAAGTTGCTCCTTACATTTGTTGTCTTTATTTTTCATCTTTTCTTAAAATGTTTTTTGTCTTAATTTAATTTTTTCAATTTCTTTACTTTTTTTTAAACAATATTCCTTTTTTTTAAAGTCTTCGATAATAAATCCTATTTCAACTTTCTTTGTTTTTACAGATTTTGCAGTTTTGCATAATAATTGTTTTTCTTTTGTTTAGTTGTTAGTCTATTTTATTCGTGCTAATTTCGTGTTTACTGAATGATATGTTATTTTTTACATTAAACGCTATGTATACTAGTATGTGAAATAATCATACTTATTTATTTTTAACCTTTAGGCCAAACTAATTTTAACGATTATTATTCGCAGAAACGGCAAAATTATTACCCACTTATGAAGGGTACAGCTTTAATGTCAACGAAACATTATTTAATGTCCTCCATGTACGTAATGAGTCCTATTGTCTGTTTGTTTATAATTTCTAAATATTATTCATAAACATAAATCTGAAAATAAATGGATGGATGAACATTTTTTTATTAAGATTCTATGCTTGATTGTGCGGCTGATGTTTGTGTTGTGTCAAAATATGAAGCGCAGATAGAAAAGAGGACAACCGGATGGATTAAACGAAAAGTCATTCGAAGATTAAAAAGTGAATCTAACTATCAGGGCGTGTTTTGAAAAACCATTTTGACGCAAAACATATCTTTAAAAGCTAAGTAAAGTCTCGTAGTTAATCTCAAATATCAGGAGATTTTGTATAATTTTAAAATTTGTTACACCAACAATTAATTAACAATAATATAATTTTCTACGAAAAAGTCATTCTTTCTCATAATTTTCAATGCAAGCATGTTAGTACAAAAGCTTCGCTTTGTCGCACGTGCGACCACTCACATTAGCGCGGACATTTCTATTAAGCTTGATTTCTCTTGCACTTTATGCTTCTTGACCACAAAGATAAGGAAATTTTTAAATATCCCATCGCACACAATATTTGTTTTAAACAGATTTAGGAACATTTATTTTTACATAAAATTTATTCGTTTCATATTAGGTCCGGTGTCATTCAACCAGGTGATCGAATAGTGAGGTTTAACAACGAATCTCCAATCGGTCAGAGCCTGAACCAGCTAATCAATAAATATTTAATTTGCAAAATAGTTGACCAGTCTGGTAAAAGAAGAAACTGTAATATTTCGCTGGAAAGGCAATCATCAGCTGAAATTTCCGGTGTTTCTTCTGGAGCAACCAATCACGTATCACGTCTACGATTGCATATTCAGTATCCTGTACAGCAATGCATCATTCCAGACTCAGGTGTCATCAAGGTTCGCCTCGTACGAAGAAGTGAAAGTTTGGGCATTAACCTCCAAGGTAAAGTATGTATATCAGCATCCAAAAACGATTTTTCTAAAGTATGCTGGAGGTGTATCTAATGTTTTATTAAAAGTATCTGATAAGTAATATTTCACTTCTGGAGGTAGGATAAATTAGTCTTCCGACTGTTGATAGTATATTTCCTGCTATAGAGATAAAAGTGACCAACAAAAGTTGTTATAATAAGAAAATAATATAATTGGCCGAGTATAGATGGAATTACAAATAGGGGAATGAATCTGATGTCCATTTTACTTCTTATTCGCTTTAAATAATCGTCATTAAAAATTTAAACTTGTTTGCACATTTTACATTTAAAGTATGCCTTAGTATTTGATACTAGAGTGTTACTCTGGAAAGTATATTCCATTATAAGATTTTCTTCTTTGTGTTAGGTAATATCGGTAATGTTTTCTTTCTCGCAGCCTCCTTCAACGGAATTAATCATCAGCCTTTAATTATTAGCAAAGTTGTGCCAGGAAGCTTGGCTAGTCGCGTAGACTGCATAGAACCTGGTGACCAATTACTCAGTGTTAACGACATTCCGGTTGACATTCAACATTTCACTGAGGCTATCCGACTTCTACAGTTATCTGAATTCTCCACAGCCATCACCTTGACGATAAAAAAGAAGGCGACGAGGAAGAAACGCAACCAAGATGCGATTGTTAACAACGCAGCATCAATGATCGAGGAGACCAAGGAATTTCTTCGAGAGCAGATTTCTAATAACCAAAAATCTGAAGAATCTGACACTAGGGCTCCAGTAAAATTGTCGTCGAACTGCCAGTTAGACTATGTGCCGCAGTTTGGCTATCTAGAAGCTAAGGAAGAACACTTTAACAAAAGACGAAATGTCAAAGAACAGACTGTCAATAATCGTAAATCTCCTCATGAAACAAATGTAGAAGGAGATAACAAACAAAATAAAGAAGACGCGGCGGAAGATTTCGACGAAAGAGATGAATTAGATAATTCTGACGACAATGATAAATGGGATTTTCTTTCAAAAGTTCCTAACGGAGAAGAATACATTCAGTCAGAAGAATCGGAAGATCTTGAGGAATACTGCGACGATGCCTATCTTAGGACGGAAAATTGTTTTAATGATGACGATGAAGAGGAGGATGAAGGTGAAGAGGACAACAATTTCGATGATGAGGAATACGATGATGATGTCGATGAATATATCGGTGATGACACCAATGACGATGCAGAGACTGAAGCCATTGATTTTCAGAGTTACGGAGATTTAGACGTTGAAAGTGGCTCAGTAACAGCGAAAGCCAAGGCTGAACAGATTGCGGAAATATCGAAACAAGTGCTGAATCTGTTTTATTTAGAGGATGACCTCGAGCAATACACCGATAAACCGAAAGATGCAAATCTTGCTCAAAGTTTTCTTTGTACTCAAGCAGGATCTGGCAACAATTCAACTACACCAGGCACAGTTGATCAGTCGTCTAGCCTTTCACAGCCATTTGTCAACAACTTCGTCTCACCTCAACGATCCAGAAAAAGCATGGCTAGTGCCTCGATGGTTTCTGATCATTTGCGATCAGGAAGTACAAAGAGTGATCGAAAGTGCAGTAAACCACGTAAAATCGATAGTTTCGAGACCAAGGTGTGTGAAAATCACGAGAAGTATTCAACGAGTAGTTTAAGAAAAGCGCCCACTTGGACAGAATTTATAACTTCATGTCAGGCTAATGACTCGCCAGTCGTGGACGTTGATAAATATTTATCCTCAACTAAGCATCCTACGGCAAAATCACGTGACGCGAAACCTACCAAGTTGAAAAGAGCTCATTCACATCACCAGATTATTCAACAATCAGATTCGGAAAACCAAAATACAACGGGTATATTAACTAAAAACACAAGTGATTCTTCCAAGAAGTGCTCCACTCTGCCGCATGGAATGCAACCACCTTCGCTTGCCGTAGACATGAGTAACGCTGATGAGTTAAACAAATTTGTCTTGGATCAAACGAAAGTAATCGCAAAGGAGGGCACTCAGTGGCCATCTCTTAGAAACAAGAGGGCAGCAGACGAGGGCTCAGAAACGTTACACAGCTCGGGAATCGATAACAAAATAAATAAATCGATGCCATTAGCAAGTGGATTTGGTGCTGCTGAAAGACAACATCAGAGGACGCAAAATGATTTAAAAAATAACTCAGGTAATTTACGGCTATAAAGCCAAAATATTTTACACTATTCTGCAACTTTATTAACACATTGTTTTTCATATTAAAATGGAACTATACCGTTTCTTTATTAGTTTCACATTCATTCGCTAATGCGTGTGATCGGTCGAGAATTAAACTAAAGTTTAATTTTGGGAAAATACTTAGATGCATATAAGACCTAAGTGCACCAAACAAATTCGCAAAAAAATTTAGCAGGCATGTACCTAATTTTCTGGCCATTAAAGCAAACAATATTTGTGCTTCGATCAGGAGAAAAATTATTAAGTGGTTAAACACTATTCGAAGTTCTGATCACTGTGGTTATAATATTTCACATGCAATCAAATGTACCATAGAAACTTGACAGATTTTGGATTTAGTACTGCACTTAACCCAAGCCTTTTTTCTTCGGGATGAATTGTTGAAGTGGTTTTCAAATTACCTTCGCGATTTATTTGTAAAACATTGTGCAAATGACAACTCATTACGTGATTTTGGAAAAGGTAATGTGCGTGAACAGCTATAGAATTTGTAGTTTTCCTAACAATCGGTTAACTTTTTTTAAATATTGAGATAAGATTCATTGATCTAATATAATAATTGCTGTTATCAATTTTCTGCGAATTTAAATACCAATTAAGTTAACGTTTGGCAAATGCACGCTTTACATAATATTATTTTGTGCCATTTCAAAGGGAAAAGTTACAAAGTACTCAACGCAAACATTGCCCTGATATGTAGTTTCATTGTTTCTGAAGCTTTCAAACAATAACTTTGTAAGAATACATAGCTGAATATGTCCCCCTCCCCTCTTTAGGACTATGATGGTTTGATAAGTGCGTGAGTCCACCACAGTGTTTATTTTCATGAAAATATTAATATTCTTATTTGAATTTTATAACTTTAATGGTATTATAAGCTTGGCATTTAGATATAAGTTCTGGTAGAAAGATTTCTGGTCCTACTATGAAATATTTCGTATTCAATCAAATCGCATACAAAATAATTACTGAGACGTTGAAGAATACCGTACATTTTTTTCCAATATGTTATCAATCCTATTTTTAATTTTACCATAATGATGCGCACCAAACAGAATAAATTTTCTCTCTACTGTTTGAAAACATCACGGCTAGACAAAAAGATTTACCCGGATTTATTAACAGTACCGTAAACCTAAGTTTAAAAATATTTCTTTCAAATTTTGATCTTTATCATAAAATTTTGCACAAATTTAATATTTAACTTATTAACTTGTATACATGTAACATTTACTTATTAATAAACTACGAAGTTCTACTTTATCGATAAATGAGTATGCAGAATTTGGTCACGATTAAAAATTAATTTAATAAGATGAATGTAGTGTTCTGCGCAGGTCGAACGAACGCATTTCTTTATCACAATTAAGCCGGCAGGTCTTTAAAATCGGGTATCTATAACAAATATTAAGTTCCCGTAAGTCTCTCCTCAGGTGCTTTATTTGTACACAGCTTCCTTCTAAACGTTCATGATAAATAGTGAAAAATATTCTATCATGTCTAAAATTATCATACAACAGCGTCCATTTTATATATCCGTATTTAAAACGCTTATTTTGATTGGCTTACGTCAAATTAACTTATTTCTTAAGAGATCAATTCTTTTTGGATAATTATAAATATCTGCACAATTTATTTATAATGCTTTATTTTAGAGACTTGAAACCCAAACTAAAAACATGCATAAAACTTTATTAATCAATTTCTTATTTAATTAATGGCCAAAATATGACCAATATATCTTTTTGCACTAATAATATATGACAGACAATGAGTTCTATTTGCACTGTTACCACCATGATTTCACTTATTACGTTATGTTTTCATTAACTATTTCATCAATTTTGAAAATATGAATGATCCAATATTTTTAGACTGATTAAGTGCTCACCGTCAGTGCTGTCTTTTTGCACTACTACAAAGCTTGAACAAACTTAGCTAACTATATATATATATATATATATATATATATATATATATATATATATCGTTACTTTGCCTCATGTAAACAATACATCGAATAACTTTCATCGCCAACTAATATATGTCATTTTAAACCAAACAACATATTATTTGACTACTAATAAAAGTTAGCCAATGATAATTGAACCATTGAATACTGTTTGTTGCGAAGAACTAATATATATGCAAGTATGTATTAGGTTTTGCGAACCTAGTAACAAGTTAGTTCAGTTGTGACCAGAAGGATAAACAAAGGCAGCATGAACGGAAAGTATAATCTCATGCACATTCGTTTCGTGCTTACTGGCGACTCATCAGTAGGAGCCGGTATTACGCCCTTTAACCACTATATATTCGGTAGAAGAATGTGGAATAATAGGACGTACAATCTCCTAGACGAATGTGTAAACTTGTAATAGTGAAGCTAACATAATCTGAAGTCAACGACAATACGACTTCAATGCTAAATCACACTATATAATATATAAACCGAGTCTGTAAAGGATACAAACACTATGGCTATTGTGTTAGTAACTGATACCTTTTTTGAAATCGATGAGTAAAGTCCTATTATTCCACATTCTTCGACCAAATATATAGTGGTTAAAGGGCGTAATACCGGCTCCTTCTGATGAGTCGCCAGCAAGCACGAAACGAATGTGCATGAGATTATACTTTCCGTTCATGCTGCCTTTGGTTTATCTTTCTGGTCACAACTGAACTAATTTGTTACTAGGTTTGCAACACCTAATACATACTTGCAAAATTGAACCATGTTATATTAAAAAGATCGCATTAGTTATTTCATGTTTTCCAAAAATTTTTAAATTTGATAAATAACTATAACTAAAACCTGCAAAATATTTCTATTTATTCTTGCTTCCAAAAATTGGAAATGAAATCTACTACAAGATGGTATATCAAAAATTTCCGGTCTCTATTTTTAAATGCCGCTTTAGCGTGATTTCACATGAAGCACAATCTAGAATAACGTTCTCGGTACAGATTGGAAAGTACTATAAATAAAAATGTATCAAGGTGTTGAGAATTAATCGCTTTGATATCAACAAATAGTGGGCTGAATCCTTGCCCGTAGTTCCAAATATGACTACTAAGTTTCCATTCTACGATAATAAGTTTCCATTAGATGGATTTCGTTAACTGTCATATCCAATTTCTGTATAACTTAACATATATTTTCTTCGATAGCCTTCCTTATTCGTAGCTAATTTGATCAGTCTTTGTTTCTTTACGAGCATTTACAATGTTCGTTACAAATGTGTCTACCTAAATTTCTATTCGCTGGTATAAATGATTAAATTACCGCCAAAACACTTCTCTTTAAGTTTGGCTGTACTAAGATGTTTTTATTCATGTATGTTAAAACCTCATAGCAACATCAATTATCATATTATTTTGACATATTTGAGAGTTGTTATTTTTCCTGTATAATAACAGTAGCAGTCATTTGTGGCTTTGTAATTATTTGCTTATTATCTACATGACTTATTCTAAATGACTAATAAAATAAATTAAGGCCTCAATTTAATAGATACATTACGATAACAACAAATAAAGAATGGTGCAATAGCTAATTGATTAACGAATAGTAAATTCATAAATCCAAATATAAGTTAACCTTAATACACTATTCTAAATATTTTTCTTCAGATTCCAATTCACGAAGGCATTATTTCCTACCATTAGTTAGTAATGCCCTCCGACCGAATCCTGGTGGATTTTTAATCGCTGTTTAATTAAAATAACTTATTTCGTTTTAATTTCCATAAACAATAAAATCAATCTCACTCTATTATGAATAATTAGCGCTGTGCGTCTACAATTCACCACGTTTGTCGTTTGTCCTGATTCTTTGGAATGGCGTGCAAAATCAGATCTTGTAATGTACCCATAGTTAAATGCATTTGTGTATACTTTTCATCTTAGTTTGATTAGGTTTCTGGTTTCATATACATAAATGATATTCCAATCTTTGCATTGGATTTCATACATTCCTGATATATTTAACGGTTTACAGATTCACATTCCTTTATGAATTCTATTGCTCAAAGCAGAAGATAGTCTTTCAATCATTTTTATATGTTGTATTTCAATATTATTAGCTTTTATTTTAGAATTATTTTGGTGTCCGGTAAGGCTCAAATCCTACAACTATAATTAGCCTTATAATATTATATGTAACTTAACTTCGGTTTAAATCTACTAATAATATTCATCATGGATGCTTTTATCAAATTATATAGTTATCTACTATTTTAATTAATGCTGAAAACCAGTAAGATTAAATAAGAAACATAATAAGCTAATTTCTTGTGTTCTGCAATGGCTGTATACAACTTTAGCAGAAGATTTAGATTGGAAATAACTTATTTCGTTAATAAAACGATTATTGCTTGCGCGAGCGGTGATAAAACAATTATTTAATTCAAAGTTCGGATCCTAATCCAAACATCAGGCCCATTATGTATGTCAGTATAAATTACGTATTGTATAATGAAGAAAAGGCAATTCATCCTGTAGACCGGTTTTATCTTCATTGGATACGCTTCATATTGCGTCCAGAATTTGCCTCGCACATGGCTTGATCCTAGGCGCGTCTGCTTCGGAGACTGTACCTCTACCTACTGAGCCACACTACGGCAGGTTGGATCAGTTGCAATCTAGTTGTAAACCCTGCCGCGTTATCTTTGGCAAGCATTTGATAGGTGAAAAATAAATACAATGTCAGTCTACATTATGAAGAAGCATAACTAAACGCATCATTACATGGGGTTTGGAAAGCCCTATGGTAATTTTTGAGCGTGGACAATTTTTTTTGCTAGCACAGTACTGGGCAACGTTGATTTATTTAAATGGCTCCCAAATAGGGAAGCATACCTGCATAATTAGCTTTTTTATATTGTAAGGCGCTTTTTTTGCTTGTCGCAATTTCTACAGAACAAAAATGTGTAGTTATAGACTTAAGTGTAGCATCAATCTTATTTTCCCAAACCAGGTTATTATGCGCTCCGACAAGCGTGAATTGAATCTTCTAAATATGATTGTCCATAGGAACAATTAAAACTATAGATAACTTTAGATGCAGACAGCAGCGAAGTTTTGCCTTTCATACTATGTGAAGGAAGATTGGTATTGGATATTATCAAAGCTAAAGCAACAGAAAAATATATAATCGTCAAAGCGGAACGCAACCTATCTCAAATGCGATTCAATGTTACTTCACCTTTGTATTGTAAATGAATATATACAAGCTACTTATCAGTAATACACATATTCAAACCAGCTATTATTATACCATTTGGTTTGAAATGTGGCGAGTAACCGTTAATGATAGGAGTGTTACAAACACCGTCTTACACAGTCTCCAAAAAATATGGCTAACAAATTCTTAGTTTACTATTAAGCACTGTCTTAACTAAGCCTTTTTTCTATTTCAATGGGCAGTAGATTTCGAAATACAACTATTGCGATGTCCATGTTCTGTTATGAAAAACAGATCAGCGCAATATGCCATCATTCCTTCGTCTGTGCGACACTTCAAGAAAAGCTAGAATATCTGCATTCTCGTTTCCATTTGTAAAATGGACGCTCGTATACCATTCATAGAATTTAACAAGCAGTAAGTTGTCATGCACACAGCAATCACAGACAAAAAATCTGTCAACTGCATAACGATTATTTGCTCGATCACGCCAACAGGCTAGAGCGGAATCCATTCCTAGAACACTTTATCTGTCTTTTTCTTTGTTTTCGTTTACTGAAGGGGAGGAGAACTATCTATTTTGGATTGATTTGTGTGAGTGCTTATATGTGTCGGAGTGTGTGTACGAGACAGTGTTACTGAACATGTATAAGGTAGACTATTAAATGTCTGATTATTAAATAATGTTTTTTGATTCATCCTCAGGTGAATTGGTCTGTATGCTAGCGGCACAGATGTATACTCTAGCGGAAGACATGAGAAATAGTATGTTGTTAACTGTTAAACGATTATTGTTAGCATGTAGTGTGGTGTCTGTTCAGTAATGATAGACTTTGGATGGTTAGTTGGAATTTTGGATCTAAATAGATGACATGTGAGCTCCACCTAACAGAATAAAACTCTAACCAAGTTACATGAGTTTGTATGTGACTGAAAGTTGTGTGTAGTGTGCCGCAGATTGGCTCAGTGGTTATAGCACCAGATTCCGAAGCGGACGTACCCTGGTTCGAGCTCTGTCCGCGGCGAACTCTGGCTAGTACGTGATGAGTTCCCAATAAGGATAAAACCCTACACTATACAATTCTTATTTTATGCTGACATAAGTAAATAATGAGTGAGTCGGGTGCTTATATCAAGAACGCAAACTTGACTATAGTAATTCTTATCACCGCCCGCGCAACCAATATTCGTTTAATTATATTGTTAGCATTGTTGGAATCCACAAAAAAAATAACTCCCACGAGCGAACACATTAATTATGACAGAAGCATAGGGTAGAACACGAAAATTTGTCAGTGTTTGCTTCCAAATCAATCAATTGTTTACGACCCTCATCAATATTTATGCCCATTCTTTCACTCATGGATTTTGAAAGACAACAAATAATATTCGAGTAATTTGAAGGCTTTTTGCAAGCACAAGATTTCCCGTTAGATGCACCAATAGTCCGAGTGGCCATTGAAGATTTAATTAGTCGTGTAACGGCAGTTCCACTATAATCTCCAAAGAACTCCAGTGTGCATATTTTTAATTGATTATTAGATCACTTCCACTCGAAACCACAGTAAGTGTTTGCAGAATTGTAAACACACCCATCACTGCCGCGTCAGCCACCTCTGAATACAATCGCACGAAATAAACAGTGATTTGTCATACTAATGGTGGCGGGAAGAGAAAGTTGAGGCTCTACAATATTCAGCAATGGCGGCCATCAAACTGAGATTAAAGACAATACAGATGGATCTAGTATCAATAACGTTAAGATACGCCATAACCTCGTGCACAATGGATAGTTATTAGGCGGCCACAATTCGTTAAGACACAAGCATCGATTGAAACAGCTGGGAAAAATAAATTGTGCATTGAGCATCATCATCTGTATAACTGAGTGTTCGAACGATAAATTCAAGCAAATGCCAGGGTCTACCACATTACATACTTCGATAAATGATGTACCTCTAAAATGAAGGCCTTTCTATTGCTCAGAATTATGGTTCTACGTAAGAGAATTCAAATAGCACCCAAAAATCTGCTCGGAAACTTATGGCTCGTGTAGGAAACGAATTAAGGTAACATTTAAAGTTAAATTTTTTATCTCTTCAAACGAATGACTTTGATCAAAAAACTGGATTTTGGAACCATTGCTTCAGTGTTATTAATTTATTGGATGCTAGAAATAGTACCATTGATCAGAGCAGAAATATTTCAGACTTCTACCTCATTGACGGAGGCTACATGTGAACAGTGAAATAAATCACTGATAAATTATGACATATGGCCTATCTTTTGTTGTTTTAAATATCCAGAGGCTCCGTTTGAATTAGACGCTATTAAAAATGAGTGTTGAATAAATGTTTATGCCACTGTAGACCCACAAGCTTGAGACAAATTTTGTCTATTTGCAAGATCTCGGCGCATTGTGCGGCAAGCCTTTCGTCCGAGTTAGGGAAAGAGATTCCAATTTAATACGACACTATATTCTAGCCTCTTAATTGCACTAATTGGTCCGAGACTACGGACGATACTGTTAAGCTGTGCCTATAGTTAAACGACGAATATTTATCTCTAAAAGTATATGCATATTGATATATATATATATATATATATATATATATATATAGTGTGTGTGTGTGTGTGTGTAAAATTCATATATATTTACATATATATATATATATATTTATAAAAATAAATATATAATTTGCTATATAAGTTAATCTTCACACAAGCTAATGCCACAGGTGTTCCATATTTTCGATAAATCCACTTGATTAGCATGACGGACAAAAGCAGTCATTCCAATTCACTTGGAGTGAAACCCCATGTTGAATGAAAAAGATCACGGGAGAAATATGAAAAGAGGATTGAGAAAATGACCAAAAGAATATATTTTGAAGGTACCTGAATAATGTTAAGATTTTTAAACTTTGAAAACACATAAAAACAAAATATAATCTTTAACATAAATGATACCTAAATCGTACGAGTGAAGGTTACTTATAGGAAGGCCTTCATTTGCCAATACTGAAGGAAAAATACATTGTCTTTCCGATTCCTCAACATTTTCATGTATTATTTGGGAAAAAGGTTTTAGAACAAATACCCCACAATTCAAACTTGTTTTTGAGGAACATTTATTTATTCTTGATTGCGGTCAACTAATAGTTATATGCATTTACGTATTAGCTAAAGTGGACCTAAGCACCAATAAAAAATACGCACGTGTACACAAGTTTATGCTTTTTGTTTATGTTGACATGGAAAACCACTGGTCAAATTTGAAATAATTTCTTACTAGGTACTCAATGTCTAATAAGTAATTCCTGATGATATTTTCGTAGTTTAGAATCACAGGGATTAGCAATTTAATAAATACATTTATTTAGCTAAATAGCTACTGTTATTAAAATGAGTTCTGGCGCATCCGTAATACCAATTGTGCCTCATTCAATCAAGTCGGTGTAACATCGCTATGGGACAAGTGTTGAAGAATACAGATCTAAAGTATCATGAGGACTTCATGCATCATTAGACATAAGATATTATGCACCTAACAACTTTAGATTTATTATGAAGTACGTATTTGCATTACCAATTGTGCATCAAATATCCTTGTCCTCCAAACAGGAGAGACCAATATATGATGATAACGATGCGAAATCGTACAAATATTAAACAGTAAACAGTAATTAGTTTATTGTCATCTGGATATCTATAAATTTTACCATACAATCTATTATATAAATCAACTTTGCGGTCTGGATATGAACACCTGTTACATTATGTAAATACATTTTGCAGTATTAATGGAGCTGCTTATATTTTACAAAAGGCAATTTACCAAGTAGACCGGTGTCGTCTTTTTTGGATCTCATCATGTACTGTTCAGAATTTGCCGCGGACTGGGCTCGAACCTTTGCACATCTGCTTCGGAATCTGTTGCCCAGGGCTGAGCTCTGTCCGCGGCAAAAATCTGGACGTGAAGAATACCCAATAAGGACGAAACCGATATATATGATGAATTGCCATTAATACGCCATACGTTGCTTAGTTTATATTGACAAATGTACGCACTTAATTGGACAGATGTTTAAATCAAGATGGCAACCTTGATTTTAATAATTGTTATCACCGCTCTATCAGTTTGAGGAAGTTTTGTACATTTATTGAAGGAAACAGTTTTGCCTGCTAGTTTTTTTTGTACTTTATTGACTGCATATTCTTTATCGTGATAACTGTACAGCTTCTGATTCATGCAAAATCCCTAGTCTTTCCTCGCTAAGCAACAAATATAATTTTTATTATTATAATCAAGGTTGCGGTCTTGATATAAGCACCTGACCCATTAATTACATACGTGTCTGTATAAACTAATAAATAGATAATGTAGACAAAGCACTTCATCCAGTAGACCAGTTTTGTCCATATTGAGAACTCATCATATACTGGCCAGATTTTGCCGCGGACAGGGCTCGAACCTGGGCACCTCTGCTTTAGAATCTAGAGCTTTAACCACTGAGCCATCCTGCCGCATACTACACTACACACAATTCTCATTTACATGCTAAAAATGTAACTTGGCTAGTATATTTTTCTTTAGGTGGAGTTCATATAGCATTCAATTAGAGCCAAAGTTCCTGAACGGACACCACACTACCTGGGGAAGTGGTATGAAATGAACATTTATTACTGGTAAATTCTGTCTAATACATGATGAGTTCCCAATAAGGAAGAAACCGTTTACTGAATGAATTGCCTTTTCTACACTATACAATTCTTAGTTTATACTGACATACGTAAGTAATCATTGAGTTAGGTGCTTATATCAAGAAAACAACCTTATAATAATTGTTATCACCGCTCGCGCAACCAATGTTCGCTCAATTATATAAATATTGACTTCAATACCGTTTCCCCATGTAGTGTGGTTTCTGTTCAGTAATGACAGATTTTGGATGGTTAGATGGAACTTTGGCTATAAATGGATGTCATATGAGCTCCACCTAAAGGGAAAAATAGACTAACTAAGTTACACTAGTTAGCATATAACTGCAAATTGTGTGTAATGTAGTGTGCGGCAGGGTGACTTTGTGGTTAGAGCAACAGATTTCGAAGCAGACGTGCCCAGGTTCGAGCCGTGTTCGCGGCAAATTCTGGCCAGTAAATGATGAGTTCTCAATGAGGACGAAGCCGGTCTACTGGTTGAATTGCCTTTTCTACACTATACAATACTTATATTTAAATTTTGTCTGCTTTTGCACCTAAATACAGACATATATTGTGCAACCACAAAAAGTTTCCTTCGTTTAATTTGAAACCGCAAAAGCCACACCATCATCTCATGACCGAAATCAATGGATGTATAGTGTATTTAGTCGGTTATTAATAGGAATAAAATGTGCCATCCTATTTTACATCGGATTAGCTTATATTGGTAGTTATATTTTGTAGTTCGGTTAATCAAACGTTTAAATCCCGAAGACTGGTTATTTTTTGCGTGAAGAATAAGGTGTGCTCATTGGCGAAATGTTTGAATAATTTTTAATTGATGAATTTATCTTGCAAGTGTCCTAAAGAAGTATCGAATTTTTGCAATTCCATACTTTATGTGTGGGTTTGTTTATCTAAGCGATTTTTAGTTTTTGTTAACTTTTGGCAATGTTCGCTTCCTTCTAAATTTGACCTTTTGAATTTAAAGTATTGAATAATTTTCTGATGATTTTTAGTATTTACTTTAATTTATTTAGTAAAACTTATATAATTCTTGGAAATGCGTTTAATACACTAGAACATATTTAACATTCTCCGAAATTTAAAAAAAAATTTATTCGCTCATTATTATCAATTTCAAGAAGACTTCACTAAACGTAATGTTTTTTATGGATTACTTTTTAGCCTATCTTTAAGCCATTTATAAATAATTCTATATTCATGGAGTTCAGGCATTGTTTTGACCTTTGCGATGGATCTTTTTCACCAAAAACTAATCAGACATTTTTTCAATTATTCAGGAATGTGCAACGTGTTTAAATATCATAAAATTGTACCATGTGGCATTTAGAAGTATTTTTTCTCACTTTATTTTCTATTTAAACAGAGGTAATTCCGAATTGTTGTGTGTTATAAGTTAAAGTGTTTATATTTCAGTAGAATTTCTCTACCTTTCTCTGAAACTAATGGTTCATCAGAGCCAAAAAGAATTTTTAAAAAGACATTGATATATTCGACTCTAGTATTTAGACAAAGAAAGTAAGGAAATATTGTTTGCTATTTAATTTAGTAAAAAATAAATTTATTTTACTTAAATTCTTCTTCAAACAGGGTACTGTGATTATAACTGCAAGTTGTGTAACTGTTAAAACTAATTTATTCAACCGCTCGTACCATGAATATGGACTGCAAGCAAATGCCTTACAAAATGCTGTTTTAAGTATATTAAACAGATTTTAAATTGAGATTGTGGACTGTACGGTCAATAGAGCAGATTCAATTTCATAGGCTGCCATCACATTTAAAAAAACTATGCAAGTTCCATTGTAAAAATGATAATTGTATTTTTATCTTTCTTCTCGATAGGGACCAATTGACTTTTAATCATATTCAGTTGCATAAATTGAAATGTGCCTTGTATATTTAAGCTTAACTTTATTATAAATTAATATATACATTACAGTTTGAGAGGCAATTTTTTCGCCAGATCACATCTCAACATACATATCCGATTCTTTATATGGTAAAATTATAATACCAAATGTTATAATGTTTTTACGGTGAGCAACAATAAACCAGAAGCAAAATGCAAAATTTACGTTTAGTTTATATTCAATTTTCATTTTATTGCAATTAATAGCATTCACAATGCGAAAATCCTTTATTATTTTAAAGAAAATCTTCAAATCCATCTGGTAAACTGTGTGATTGTTCTAAAGAATGTGATCGGTTATTACAGAAATGTCTTCTATTTTGCTACTTGAGTATTGTTTAATTTTTTTTTAATTTTATTTTATTTGGTTCTTCAGATATTTCCCAGTTATATATATAAAGTCCTTTGAGCAATTATTTCATAACAAAAGCAAAATACATAATTAAAAGTTAGACACAAACATTTAAATTTCATAAAAATTGTTCCATACCCCTGCCTTAAAATAAAGTTACCTGTTAACAAGCACATTTCTTCCCAAATTAAATTACTTAAAGACAATAATCAAAGAACGTATTGCAGAATTGCTGGACAACAGTTTAAATTGATTTATTAGTTAACATATCTGTTTCCGTTTAATCTTGATAAATATCAATATTTGTATTACTGAAATGTCTTGCATTTTTAATGATGAACAAAAATTCAAACCTGGCTAATTTAAATAAACAGGTCAAAGACTACCTGATAATTTAATTTCATGTGGCAAAACAGAAGCGTTCAAATCAATTTAATAGAGACCACATAGCCCGAATTCTAATGAAAGTGGTAACAGAATACATTCTCTCTAACTTAAAATGTAGGTGACACACGTGCGAGCACAATGTAAGTTAAGTTGAATGTACATAAAATGATTTTTACGAGTTGGTTTCCACTACTGAGACAAATTATGTCAGTGAATAGCATAGCGCATCGCGAACCGCCTGGTGAATTGAAACCATTTGTAGATGCATGCAAATTCAATCATTAAACGATTGTTAATGAAATAAATCGAGGTTGTCATATTGATATAAACACCAGTCCAGTTATGTACGTGCATTGGTCAGTAGAAAATAAGTATTGAATAATTTATAAAAGGCAATTCATCTAGTAAACCGGTTTCGTCCTTATTGAAACATTATCAGGTATTTTTCAGAATTAGCCACAGATAGAGCCGGTCTACCTCTGAGTTTTTTTTACTCGAAACATTTAAAAGGAATATATTTAATAAGCAAATATTTTCTGCGCGGTTAATCAATTATCCCATTTCAGTCCTCATGCTGTTTGTGGAGCTAGGCACCATCATCTGTAATAGTTAAGTAGTAGCGTAGGATATGCTGTTTATATTTTTACATATTGATTCAGTTACTGGAAGTGGTTACGTTTTTACATCATTTTATTTTGAATTTAACATATTCTGACAGGTATATTTGCAACCTCATTATTTTTTTAGTTTAAACATAATTAGATAAAAAAATAAAATCTTACGCTTGATTAGGTAGGTTAGACTGGTTAATTACTAAAGAAGCGAATTTATGATTTTTTTACTAAAACCTACTGCTTATAGCAACAGCGTGTCCGCAATAGCTGATCAAAATGCTCATCAAAATCTTACGTTTAGTTGGGCTAATTTGAGCTGTTTTTCAAACGAAGACAAGAAGTAGCTGCACCATGCCAATGCTCTTATTTATAACAATAACTTCGCAGTTTAGACTATAGCAGAAATTTGTGCATAAAATAAGCATAGACTGGTTAAATGTTTGCATGTATGTGTGCCTGTACCTCTGCAGGTATGTACTCGCTAACAGTTTTCCGCTGTAAAATGTCTACATGCGATTCAACTATATTTCATATTATTCATAAATTTACTGTATATACAACAATTATTATCGTCGAATATGGATTTAGCAAAAAATCGCATCTGTCATCATTCTTTTAAACTTTTTCTCATAATAATTCTGTGTGTAAACGCACAAATTATTTCTCAATGCTTATTTCTAACATAAACAACACCACGCGTGAGGTCATTAATTAATACATGGAATACCTTCCGGAAATTTAACAAATTAGTATAAATATATATTACTCCAGAAGTTTCAAGTAGAATAAACATAATTAAAAAATGGTTCGCATGGGGCTTGCAAAACTTAATGACAACGCCAATACATGACAAGATATTATTATAATCAAGGTTGCGGTCTTGATATGAGCACCTGACCCGTTATTACTTACATATGTCAGTATAAACTAAGAATTGTATGGTGTAGAAAAGGCAATTCATTCAGTAGACCGGTTTTGTCCTTATTTGAACTCATCATATACTGGCCAGAATTTGCCGCGGACAGGGCTCGAACCTGGCCAGTACATGATGAGTTCCCAATAAGGACAAAACGGTCTACTGAATGAATTGCTTTTTCTACATTATACAATTCGTAGTTTATACTGACATATGTAAATAATTAATGGATCAGGTGCTTATATCAATACCGCAACCTTGATTATAATTATTGTTATCACCGCCCGCGCAACCAATGTTCATTTAATTATATACATGACAAAATATGTTTATGTGCATAATTATGTAAAGCGTCTATTTTTAACAATTGTTTATCAAAAGGTAATCACATTCGCACACCTAGGCTAATTTAAGATTAATACTTTTTGTATGGTTTGTTGAATTTTTAGCAGGACAATAAATGCTTAATTATAAATGTACGTGTATCGGACAACTTATTTTGCATAAAACAAATCAGAATTTACATCGATTGAGTGAATTAAATTTTCCAATTTATCTGTCTATATGTAGTTACCCACAAGTACATTTCCAATCGTAAATAACGTTAAATAAAGATTGAAGTGCAATTTTGCCTTTCGCTCAGAGTAGATGAAGATTTTTGATGAAATTTGTTAAAACTAATATAGCTGCAACATATGTGATCATCTGTGATGAACATAATTTATATATCCGTAGTTTTATGTGTCCCCAAATTTCTACTTTTAATAAATATACATCTGTATCTTAACTGCTATACAAACATTCTTAGCGAAATTTAATATTTCATTAGGTATTGGTTGCCCGTTAATGATAAGGGAATTACGTGCAATATCCAACTCAGTCTGAAAACAATCAGAATAACAATTACGTAATTCATCATTGCGCTTGTCTGAATTGAACCCTTTTTCCATTTCATGGGACGATATCTTTTGGAATTTCATTATTATGCTGATTATGTTTTCTTAAGGAAGGCTGGTCTGTTTAGTGTGCCATAAGTTGAAACTTGAAGCAACGCATTAAGAAATGCGAGCAAATCGCTCTCTTCGTTTTAAATTTTTTTAACATGTCAAGCAGGTTTTCAACATGCATACGGCTTTCACAGACCAAAATATATGATTAACATAAAGGTTGTTTAGTTTAACTTCCTTAAATATCTCTGAGATCTTTCGTTCTAACATTGACAAAATCATATCGGCCATGGTTGAAGCCAAATCCAAACCCATTTCTAGATCCTGCCTTTGCCTTACAGTTAGCTATTAAACAAATTGAACATAAAAAATAAAAATAAAGTCATTTGTCTAACTTGCCTTCAATTAATTTCAAATTAAATAAAATTGCGCCGAAAAATTTGAACAACTTTAAAGTTTCCTCAATCAATATTTTTGCAAATTGTGATTCGTCAGCAAACTACTACATTCAATGTTTAAAATTTCAGTATTTATATCCTTTCAAAAAATTAAAATAATCTATCAAACTGGGCTCAAATAAGTTATTTTTACGGGCTTTGGCAGGTTAGCCAAACATTTGTCTTATTCATGGTTTGGCTCATTTGTCATAGTAACAATAGATCACAAAGGATTACTGAAATTATCTGGCTGTGTCTACAATAGTCCAAGTTACTTTTGTTCGACATGTTTTGTCTTCCTTTAAATCAAGTTTGCGAGCTGGAAGTAAACACCAATCCAATTGTATTTAACCAGTCGTCGAATAACATAACAAAAGTACCGCCACTCGCAACGCATTGACGCGTTTCGACCTTCCATGATCATCATCATTGTACGATGGCAAACTGACTACGAGGATCAAGCCGCATTGCATATATATATACATGGAAAGCAAAGTTAGATATGCGGCTTTCACGTGTAGTAGTCTTGCATACATTGTACGTGACTGGAAATGCTTTGTCTTTCATTGTTTAATCAAATACGATAACGCAGTCGAAATTATCCTCTCTGTTATTCATTCTGAATCACCCTTAGTTTCATTTACTAATTGAGGACAGTATATGAAGCCATTCACTTTAGACATATTCTCACCCAATACTCATCTGCATAAAAATGATCAGCAATTTAACTCTTAACTAAAGGCAGTCTTATTTAATCAGATGCATCGGAGAGTTAATTTCTGCCATTGGAGCACACACAAATTTCTGCGTACAAATTAATACTGGTATTGCTCGTACATCTTTAACATGATAAATATTTTCGTGCGAAAAATACTACACTAGCAAAATATTTTTTTTGAATTCTTATTTCGTTTTGATACGTAAACATGCTTCCCCATTTGTAAGCTGTTTCCATAAGTTGGCGTTGCCTAGAGCTATGCAAGCAAAAGCGACTTTTTCCTGCACCAGCATTACCATTGGACTTTCTTAGTCGCGTTTGAAGCTATTTTTATTTCTGTCTCCTCTTTGCGTATTCTGGTCAAATATATTTTTTGGTACTGTGTTTTGTGGATATTTTTTTCTATTTAGACATTATTTTTCATTTTTTGAAATTTTTGTACCAAATAAACATGACATTCCACATTCAGCAGTTAATAAGGGGAATAACAAAATTATATCTGTTTCGTCGAAGTATGCTATGGTTCCTACACTTACAACTAACGATCTTTTGATGTCAATTTATCATCTACCACTTGTCCTATCTTTTTCCAGTAAAAAGCTTACCTGTACAGAATATTATAAAATGCCAGTTTTATAATAGAATCAAAGGGACAGGAAAAGTATTCTTAATCCGTCGTAACACGGATAACTTTGGTTCATCCAGGTTAGGAGCTATAAAAATTGAGACAATTGTGGTAAGCAGAAGTGGACTGCCGTCGAAGTGAATCATTGGTAAATAAATAACGTGATCCACAAAAATTCATTAGTAATGATGGCCGTATATTTGAACCATTTGAGTTCAACCACATATTTTGATGCATTTGTCATTGAGCCGACCAGTCCTTATAGCTGTCTTCTATCCTTTTTTCAGTTAAATCTACTCATCTTTGGAGATCTAATTTATCTAATACCCCTCTAACCAAACTTTACATGAAGAAACAAATCAAAGTTGTGATTGGACAGTTCATTGATGAACATAAGCACTATTGTTAAACATTCGTGTATATATAAATGGTCTTTGATGACATACTAGACGACTTAAATTACAATTAGCCAACGAAATATAAATTCCTATTGGATTATTATACCTAATCAAAACACTTTCTATAGAAATGCGAAATGCAATTTTTCAATTAGACAGAGCTGAATGTCACTCTAAATCAGCGTATTTTTCTGCAGATACATTACCGGCTGTATACTTGGTCAAATCGTGGTTATGAATTTAGTTGTGCTTTTCTGTTTCATCTGTGTACTATATTTATATAATGCTATATGTATAATATGTTATATCGCCTAGTAGCTCATTAGCGTTAGAAACTTGTTAGTTCTATCCACTGTGGAACTATTGAGCTAATTTATTCATTTGGGCTTTATTATGATCGACATGTTATTATCGTTATTATCTGTCTCATTAAGTTTGAACTTAGGACTATATTCTTATATTTGCGTACTTTTTTAATTTATTCCGGATTGAATATCCAGAATGGCTTAGGGAGAAAATTGCGATGATAAAATTTGGTTTGATTTCTTATTTTGACGATTTTTCTGCATGCAAAACTACATTTGTGTGTTTTAATATGAATTCAAAATTTTAAAGTATTGTTTAAAAATTATACAATTGGGCTATATGTGCCAACATTTACTTTTCGATTTTTCATCAAAGAATCCTATAATTAAAGCCGCTATTTTTTAGCATATTCTTTTTCTTTGAACTGAGACAGTCATTCTAGCAGGTTTAACGCTCTTAACTCACTATATATTTTGGCCAGGAACGTGAAAAAATAGGCCGGTGCAGTCTCCAATACGAATATGTAAACCTGCAGTAACGAACCTAACTACATATAGAGTCTTTGACAATGCGACTTTAAAGCCAGCTCATTATATATATATATATATATATATATATATATATATATTAAATATATATATATATATATATATATATACTCACTCTCTTATGAAGCATGTAAAGTCAACCCTATGATTTATTTGTAATTACCTAAAACGAACAAAATGGTTGCTGAAAAGGTAGATTGTACTAACGCTATGTTTGCCTAGTAGGTACATAGTACCAATTAAATGGATTTCAATGTATGCTAAAGTTCAACAAAATTGAGATTTACAACTATTTCCGAACAGCAAATCCATACACTCTGGCTTTGATCGATATCAGTTATCACATTTCGTGGTAATCATGACATCATTCAATTAAATATATAACAGTTAGATACTATTTGTAGTGGAGAACAAATATATATGAAATGGTATATTAGGTTTTGCGTTACTAGTAACAAATTAGTTCAAAAATAACTAGAAGACATATATGCTTGAGCTTACTTTCGACACATTTCCCCTTCCTTTGCAAAAGAAATGTTTCATCATTATTTAATTATTTCAGCATTTGCGCTTATTGTTATGAACGTGTTATTAATACAACTTAGTAAAACCTCGGTGATATTTTGTCATTTGAATTTTGGTCGACACATTTTCTGCAATCGGCGTTTTCAAAACAAAATTAAATTTGATTTACATTACGAAAAATTGATTATAGGTAGACTTTAAAGGACTTTTAAAGGCTATTTGGTTTAATGTTTTAACTAAATTGATTGAATTTGTAGTTATTTCATGCACTATAAATTTTTAAGAAATGATTAGTATTGGCTTTTTATTCTATTAAATTTGATATTTAAATATAAATTTCAAAATTTTGCCTCATGCTAAATCCTGGTTCTGACTTTTGGATTGTTGGACATGTTTTTAAAAACGTTGATACTTCGTCATTAAAAGGTAATTTAAATAAAATATTGATAGAAATTCCAGATATGCAAAATAAATTCACGTTATTTTAAATTGATGAATTTATTATTAACAGTAGTTGTTTTAGGAGCTGCTCTACTACTCAATTCTGAAATGAAGGCTATTAATAAATAAATATTATGAAATAAAAGACAAGATGTACTAAATATTTTATAAACCATTTACTAAGCAATTAAAACTAATACTAGATAAGCCCTTGCTTAGTTTATACTGGCGAATATGTATATAAAATGGAATCAGTTTTTATATCAAGATTGCAACCTAGATTTAATAATCAAAAGTGATTTATAAATAATTTTTATTAAACAATAGATTAGTTAGGGTTTCATATCATTATTACTGCCTGGTGTATATAAAGAGATTCCATTATTCCTAGATATGTTATATTTAAATTGACTTAACATGTGCCAACGAATCTCATATTCTACATTACGGAAGGGTTTAACTTATTACACCATCCATTTATCGCATGTTTCAACTACGAAAAGGACAAAACAAGTATAAATTTTATAATAAAGAATTTTAGTGTGAAAAATTGAATTCTTTAGAGAATATTTTGAATGCAGGCTTATAATTATTCCCTGTGAAGCTAATGATTGAACAAACGTTGATTGCGCGAGTGAAGATAGCATTCTTTTTAAGTTCAAGTTTACGGACATGATAAAAAATAATTCTTTTTCTTACAATCTGTCGCACATCATTGCAAAATCATTCGGTTATTCTGTTACGTTGTGTGACAGGTCAGTTACAAAGGAATTTGTGTTTATACAAAACTGGCGAAGCTGTTTTTAAGGAACTGTTGATCGTTTTCTACATGTATAACTTAGTACCATTTTGTCTAATTATTATTGGTTGGTAAGTAAGCGCCTTTGTATTGTTTGTAGAACAACGTGCATTTGCTAAATGAAGCATTTTTTCCAATAGGATTATTTTTCTACGTGATTTTAGAACGGTTTGTGATTAGCACGCCCAATTGCCTTAAGCCCTTATCAGAAACAGTGAATTATTTCTTTATTCTTAGTTAACAGATTAAAAATATCCTGCTACTTTTCTGCAATTAGGACAGATCAGTTTGGCTGCTTCGTACTTTGCGTGGGTAAGGTTGATTTATTTTTCTGCTCTTAGGAGATACCTGGCTTTTCACCTTATCTATAAACAAGTATTATGCAAGTGAACTACACCAGTAATTCTGATAAAAAGCATTTCAAATTTGACGTATTTTCGCCTTACATGTTCCGAGAAAACTTTCAGTAATCATTTGGTTGACAAGTAGAATCTACCAATAGTGCACTTTGGATACCACTAAGACTAGTGATATGACGAATGACAGGCATAGCCTTGTCGTAAATGTTGTTCTTCAGTACTTACGACAACGCGTAGCAACACCATTTACAAAACATTTTCGGTATCTATCACGCCCAGAAAATTTTTCAAATATATTATTCTAAGAACTAATATAAATAAAAATTTGTATTCGGTATTGCACACCTAGATAAAAAATTTTTCACTAACCCAAATACTTGATGAGTCTCTGATATGATCCAAACAGGTCAATTAGATGAATTTTTAATTTATCCTAACATGTGTATGTACTTAATGGGTCTGGTATTTATTTCAACCTTGATTATAATAAATAATTGTATTTGCCATTGTATGCAACGTGTTAGTGCTGATTGTATATGTTTAAAATAAAAATTCTCTCATAAAACGTTAATTAACTGTATATAGATATCAATTAATTTTGAATATTGTGCATTGTATTTTTCATTAGGAAGACAAAAGACAATTTATCTTGAATACGTATTTCGACCAAGCTCAAATCACATTAAATTTTTTCATTCATATACGATCTCGGTTTTCATCCACATTTTTAAATTAAAGATAGCAATTTGTAGCTTAAATTTCGCGAAATATTTAGCCACATTAAATATAAATTTTTTCGTTAAATCTGATTTTATTCCTTTACATATATATATATATATATATATATATATATATATATATATATATATATATATATCTTGAAGACCTAAAATACAAACACAATAATTCGCTTAATCTTGTGTTTTACAAGCTCTAGATATTTAAATTTTATTGCAGATAATTTTATGGTTATATCACTACAAAATAAGAAAAATTGCGAGGTTCACATTAGTCTTTAACAATGTTCTGAATTAAAACCATCAATACAGTTGTTTGAATCTGCTTGTTATATTTTCAGTTACGCTTCTTAATTGAGTTTTCTATATAAATTATATATTGTCCCATACTATATAACAAATCGTTCAAATTTATCAAAGAAATGCTTAAATCTAATTAAATTTGTTCAAAGGCCTTGTCGTAAAATCTTTCGCAGCCGTTTTTTTATGCCTATTGCGTTGTAGGAAATGTGCACAACGTTGATTATTATTTTTTACCTTATCTTCTGCTTGATTAATATGGTTTTTCTGTATCTGCTGAAGTTATACTTATTTTAAATGTGTTCAAATATGTATTTGCATAATCTTACGAGAATTCTTGCAATACCTTGGCTAAGCTATTGAACAACACATTGAAATAGATTATTATTTTTTAATGCACATCATTTCCAGCATATAAATTGTACAAGTTTATATATATCAGATGATAATATGGATCCGTGGTTCATTTTTCCATTCGCGTGCAAAATTTCAGTTTAATAGAAAGCCTTCTTCACAACTGCTGGAAAAATTTGTACTTGTCAAACAAAGAGAGAATAATATAAATTAGGCAAATAACAAATTGGACAAGAACACACAGGATAAATATTTTATAATTGAAAAATTCCATTTTAAGTAAATGTCTCTGAAAAATCATTGTTTCAACTGTGGAAGGCAGCTACTCATGTTCCGGCGTTGGAAATGACCACGAATAGTTATAAGTTCATTAAAATTACGGGAAATTGGTAATTTTTTCTATTTAGTCATTTTTATAACTATTCCTTTTCCGTCGAAGTAAATTTATAAAATTCATTCACATAGTATATTTGTCTATCTTTGTATAACGTTTCGATGAAACCTAACGGAAATCTTCGTCATAGTTCAAGCTTACTATTGTCACTGGACACCAATATCGCCACCATAAACTAACATTGTCTAAATTAAAATGCTGTAATCAATTTATATATATATATATATATATATATATATATATATATATATATTGCATTAATTCATTATTGTTTCCAGAAGTATTAATTATAGCTTCCTTTTTCTTTATTCAGTATTCCTATAAATGTAACAACTTTTTGCATACACAATATCACACCTAAACACGCTTATTATACATGCAATACCGTACCGCCTGCATTTAAGGTGTCCTTTAGATAATTACTTAATACTTAAGCAGTTCATGTGAATTAATATTGTTATAATTGGCTTGCCACATTGGTCATTTAGCAGATATCCTACGGCTTACTGATAATATTTTGTACAATCTCTATATACATTTAAAAAAATATATATGCTAATGCGCATCATTGTGAAATGAATTAATAGATATTAATATACATAATTTGTAGAAGTGTCTACCGCGAAAACAGTTGTCGTAGCGCATCATATCTGCCTAAGACTTGTCTATATTTTAAATGTCGCAATGCAAACTTTACCATTCGAATAAAGCCATAAGACGTGTATTGAACACGCCCACAGACACCAGTTGTGCTGTTCCCTAGACAAGTCTATTACTTTTGAAATATTTTCTGATTTTTCTACATAAATCTAACTTGACTTCATAATATGTTTTTCGTTCTCTGCACAAGCTAGACATTGAATATATTAGTGAATGCGATTCAACAAATATACCGGTTTTGCTTTGATTTGGTACTGGTCATTATTTGCGAATATTTGAACGGTCGGTATTTGAACCCGCTAGCAATTCATACAATCCGCGAAACAAAGCTGTGCGTTGATTGCCATTTTCGGTAATATTTTTTATTGCCTTTCCATCAGTTAGATTCACTTTTAACGTACAATTTTATTTAGCCATCATGCTGACATTATGCTCGCCTGGCCAATACTCATGAGTGCCGTAAACTGTCTAGTTAATGAACTAAATTAGCTGTCTCATGCGATTTCGTGGTTTATAACCATATACTTAATTAAAACCTGCCACTATCCTTAAACACATTCTCAATTTGGCTTGGTGTCTGCCTTAAAACTACGAATTGAGATTGGCAATTTAGATCCGCCAATTCAAAGAGATTGCTACTTGGATGCGCCTGAATTAAACGAATATAACGAATTTTTTATGGCAGGAGTTTGATTAAATATGTTATTAATATAAATTAACCCATGCATCAGGCAGTTTAGTTCAACAAGTCAACCGGTTACGTTAGTTTTGGGAAATTGTCACTTAATTGGTAGAATTTTTTCACAAACGGGGCACAAACCTAGGCACATCTGCTTCAAAATATAACACTCATTCAATGCACCACCACTGCTAAATACTACATGAAAGTTTCATTTATACACCAATTTCTATCTCTGTTAGCTTTTCCTTTTGGAATCTCTTTAGACCTTGAGTTCGAATATGCACCAAACCTCACCTGCCGATCTGACACTGCAAACTGAGGGCGTCATATAAAAATTGAAGCTTAATTGTTTTACTTGGATTATTTATATTTTTTCCATATTAGCATATCGTAGCTCATGCTAGCTAAGGCAATTACTCAATTAGAATGGCTTCGTTATTGCAGGTTATTCGACAATATTTGCCAGAAGTTGCCGTGATCGGGGCATGCACCCGGTCACACCTGCTTCTTTTTGTTTCAGTTATACACTGCGCCAGCTCTTCTTTAAAGTGAATACAATTGTCAGTTATATACAGGGAAATTTATTGGTTAGCCTTTCCTTCTGGTGAAACATATTTAGTATCTATTTTGATACTAATTTCTAATAAACCACTCCCGATCTCTCATACCTGAGCAGACGTCATGCCACCTGGGGAAGTGATATTGAGTTTAAATTATTTAAAAGTGTTTTTCGTATATATATATAATTCGGAAGAAAAAACACATTAATAACAAAGTTGACAATGGCCATTTATTTCGAGATTACTAAATTTCACTCTACAATCTTTCATTTATGTACATTCTGGGTTTTCATTTGATTAAGTGGGTGGTAACAAATCTGACTCGGTTTTACTTGAAAGACTGTAGAGTAAAGTTTAGTCATCTCTAATTAAATGATCATTATCTATTAATGTTTTTTTCCCTAATTAGAAATATACTGTGTAATATTCGAAGGCAATGGACATTATATATATATATATATATATATATATATATATATATATATAATATATAATTCAATATTACGTCCCCAAGTTGAATGTATTTGTTTTATATTGCAAATAATTTGTAGCTACTTAGATTTACAGGTCGAAATAGATTCCAAACATGATAAAATAGAACAAAGGATAACCTGAGCTTGAGTTATTATATAACTGCAATTAGCGTGTAATTTTTGGTTGGGATGGACCAGTGGATGATTTCAAGACTCCGAATCAAATGTGGCAAATAACAATATATATATATATATATATATATATATATATATATATACATATATAGTATAAGTCCTGCTACACAAATTTGTTTTAAAAACACTTTCCCATTTGTATTGTGTCTTCCCTACAATGGTGGTGGCAACTTAGATCTTGTGCTCGAGGAGATTCCACATAGCCTTCACATGTAGGCAATACTAATCAAACCATATAATTCTTTATGACTGAAATTCGCACGTATTGTACAACAGAGAATGTACTGTTGTATGGACGCAAGAATAATAAGCTTATCTGCCCTGATTCGAACCTCTTTCACGGCGAATTCTGGCAAGTAATTGATGAGCTGCCTATAAGGACGAAACCGATCTGATTGCATCATTCTCTTTGATATCTTATGTCATGTTAATTTATACAGGAAATACATACATACATATATATATATATATATATATATATATATATATATATATATATATATATTTGTGTGCATATTCTGTTGAATTTTGTTTTCTGTTTGGATAAATGCATTGAGTTTTACATAAATGTATGTATTACTTTAAGAACCGGTTTTTAAATATACTTATTCATATTTCTATTTTCGCACGAATGAGTGCATGAATTTTTGTGCAAACATAACGAGCCATTTTCGTATTTTAATTATTCTTTTGGATTTTTTATCTGTGTATATGTAATTTCCAAAACTAATTTTCATGTATGAATATTTTAATTATGTGTATATTTAAATTTAACTTAATAACAGGTTCGTAAACATTGGTGTACGATTTTGCATTTTTTGGTGTATATATGCATGCTTGTAATTATGTTTGTTTCAAGTGTGCGTTTATAAATTTATGTATGCATGTATACACATGCGTATTCCTTTATACCTATTAGCTTTAGTGTTTATTTACCAATGCAGGTTTCAAAATATTGATATCATATTGTTAACTTTAGCGTAGCTGATGAGGGTTGAAAAAAATGTATACAAATCGATTTACATTTGTGGAAAATTATGTTAATTCAATTAAACATTATTTAATCTTTATAATTTTGTCTGTGTTTTCATGGTAAAGAATCCGTTAACTCCGAGCCAATTGTCTGTTTGTCGGAAGAAAAAGTACAGTCGAATAAATCTTCCAAAGTTTCGCTGAACAAACGTAGCTTCGCCGGCACACTTGATTTATTGCGAGTTGAACTTCTTCGCGAAACTTCTTGCAGTACATGGGGCATCGTTATATCAGGGTGTGACGACAAACTCGGTGCACCAATTCTAATTGATTCGTTGACGCCGGGCGATCCTGGTGAGGCCAGTGGCCTCTTGCATCCTGGAGACCGAATATTAGCAATAAATTCGACTCCGGTAAGTTCTCTGTCATTATTATTTGCAAATATTTTATGAAAAACAAAATTTTAACAGATACTAATAACGTCCGGTTTTATTTGTTTTCAATATATTATTTTATGGTTTTTCGTTTTAGCTTCATCAGTCTCTTCTTATTGTGCGTTTAGGAAATTGTAATACAATTAAGACATCTTAATGACTACCTCAATGTGTCAATTTAAAAAAATGTCTATGACTGACAGATTACAGTCTTTAATAAATTAAATCATTGCTAATTCATGATAATATTATGAATACATATGTTAGTTCTTGATAAAAAGTAATACATTTTAAACATATGTTTAATACATTATGTCATATGAAGAGGTTAATTAGCATCTAATCATAATTCAAGTATACATTAATTAGAGCCTACCTAGTGGCAAGTCAGTTAAAATTGGACCAGCAGGATAAATTTATGCCAATATGTAAAAAAGGACCAACCTTTTGTTTACACTCGGTTTAGACTTACTAGCGTTTCCTAAGTAGGAGATGTGAAATCGCCTAAAACTTATCATATATTTAGCCAAGAAATCTAAGACTTTAAGACATTACAATCTCCTTTAATTCTTTAAATAAAGTTTGCGAGCTTGAAGTAAACACCAATCCCATTGTATTTAACCAGTCGTCGAACAATGGGTTTGGTGTTTACTTGAAGCTCGCAAACTTGATTTAAAGAATTGTTACCACCACCCGCGCAATCAATTATTGTTCAAGGCGTTTTAAATCAAAGAATTGCTTTATATATTATTTTGTGTTCCAATCCCAAAAACTTGTTATGCAATCGTAATTCTTATATGTCAGCTAATAATTATCAGTTTTAGATCTATAAGTATTGGTAGATAATTTAAATTAAGATTGAATTTTGATTTCATGTCATTGTGGCGAATTTTTAATTGAAAATAATGAATAAATCAATCGTTTTCATTGCTTAGTTTTGGTATTATTTGTTCCAATAACAAGAAATAAATCTTCATCTATTATGGAAGCCGGAGTTTATATTCAATTATCAGTTTATTCAAGAAAACTTAGTTATGAATCTCGCATTTGCTTCAATTCTATGCTGCTTTTAACTTAATTTATATCATCTACATTTTCTTTTACGAATTTTGTGCTATAATATTCAATTTTTTCAATTTTTTAAGTGGTAACACTTCAAAATTTTTAAAATTAATATTTCGCAATGTTGTGTTCTTTCAAGTGTATGGATTGGAACCAGCTGCCATTTCGGATAAGCAGTGAATTATGAGATGAACTCCTGAACTTAAACCAAATTGAAGATACATTCATTTGATTTTTATAACTAGTATTGCACGCATTGTCATTTTAAAAGATACATTAATTAAATTCCAAATAATCAGCAGAAAACTAAACTACCTAAAACAGGTAAACGATTAATGATTTTTCAGGTGGTTATAACAATTCTCTATATCAGAGTTGGGAGTTTCGAATAAGCACCAATTCATTTGTATATAATCAATAGCAAAATAGACTAAAACTACCGTCAATTATGTAAATAGGAAAATGCAATTAGATTAGTATTTATATCAAGAACGCAAGTTTCATTTAAGCAAATAAAACAGTTACGGTTAAAAACTTCCCCTAAAATTTCATCCTTTGAAACCAAGTTCCGTTCCGTATTAATTAATTTGACTAGATGGAAACAGAGTCCATGAAGCAGAGCAAAAAGTTAGTCAATTTAAATTCTTATCCATTTGAGGCCTGGTTATCGATTATTTGTATGCTCTTTTCTTGAGATTTTGATATATATTTTTGCAAATGAGCATGCATATGTTTGTAGATCTAGTTCTCTTGCATCTGTGGTCCAAATTCAATTGTTTATTTATGAGTAATATTTCAGAGCTGTTTGATCACTTGACCAAAATCTTGAATAATAATATCCGGTTCTGAACTTTTTTTAGTAATTCTTCAGACGTTTCGGCATTTAAAACGAGATTTCTCGATTATCTTATGATCTGAATTTGCAAATAGCTTCAACAGCATTGTTTCAGTGAACACGTGCAATATATCTTTCATATATATATATATATATATATATATATATATATATATATATATATATATATATATATAAGAACAAAACAACGTACTCCATGGAATAACATTTATTAATAAATCTTATTTCTATCTGGTGAAAATAGAAACGATCAATATATATATATATATATATATATATATATATATATATATATATATATATATTGTGTATTATTCAGCATTAAAACATATGAACCTTCAACGGACTGTGATGTGATTAAACCTTGCATATACATCGAGTAATCTCGAAAGACTTGGCCGCACATAAAAGATTTTACACTATGGTGGAATGAAAAAAAGTAATGCTTGGCAAATACAGCTTTGGCAGTGCTAATTGATCGGAAAATCTTGGTTGAATATGAAAGTCATGTGGCAAAATAAGAAATGTATATTTAGTAGTAAAAACTAATAGAGGAAATATTGAATGCGCGTTCGGTAATGGGAATTATTTAAATAAAGTTCGCGACCTTGAGCCAAACAGCAATCTCATTTTATCAAACGAATTGTACATCACAACATAAATACCATCCGCCACACATATTAACGCGCTTCGAATTTCTACCGTAATCAAGAGATAACGACAGCAAACTGACTAACGAAGGTAAAACCGTAATACATAAATAAGAAAACAAGAATTATACAAGCAGATTATACATCTAGTAATCTCGGAATCATTGTAATAAACTGGAAATATCACCAACAAAACTTCTTTGCAGTTACGATTTTTCGCAGATTTCGTCACAAACATATCTTTGTATTTCATAGTCCGACCATGATCTGTTAATGATCACAGTAGGTCAAAACCCATCAGCAAGTTTGAGGGACAGTACTTTTGCTGATTTGGGACTGGTTAGATGCATTGGGATTGGTGTTTTTATCTGAAGCTCAAAAACTTGGTTTAAAGAATTTTATCATCACCCGCACAATCAATGACTATTTGATCGCATTGCTTATATCCATTTGGAAAAAGCAGCAAAGAGTTAATTTTCGTGATTGAATAGAAACTATAGAGCCGAGATCGCTTATCTTGTACAATTTATGCAAAACTATTAGATGTGACAACCGCATATCTAGCTTTCCCTTTATTATATATGCATTGCGGTTTAATCCTCGATAGTCAGTTTGTCGTCGTGCTCTAATGAGGACAATGGAAGTACAAAACGCGTCAATACACGTGACTGACGGTGGTTTGGCTATGTTGTGTGACTGGTTAAAAACAAAGAGTTTGATATTTTCCTAATGCTGGCAAACGTGATTTGAAGGAAAAACGAACTACTTGCAAATACTGAATCGTGCAACAAACATATTATGACATATAGCTAAACAATATTATCGATTAAAACGTAAAAATTGTCGTTTATCTGAAAGGTGGCACGATAAGATTAATCAATTTTTACATCTAAAAGCGAAATTAATTTTTATAGAAATGAATATTTGATGGTGTTGGTTAATGTACGCTACAATATACCCATTTGATACACGAAGCGTATCCCAATGTCAATTTTAATGTAATGAATGTTTTGGCTTACTAAGCAAACTGAATTAGAATGTCTGTCGTTCTTAGAATTTGCGTAGAATAGCATCGGCACAAAAGGACGTTATATAACATAAACGGGTATCGAAGTATAACACCCAGTGAACTTCAGCAGAGCCTTCATTCAAGTGAATGAAAAATGAAAGGTATTTCACAAGAATCACTCAAATTCAATACAATAACTTGCATAAGAATGGTGATTTCCTTCTTTTATTTGCGCACTAATCTTTCACTGTGTGTCCTTGTAATATTAATCGAATAAGGATAGCTATATATGGTTAATTTGCTTAGCCAGTTAATTTCTTGACATTTATATATACATCATTAGTACCAATTTTTTATTTTGCTAAAAAAGGAGATTTCTGATAGATCGAAATTAATATATGATTGCGATAAGCTAGGTGTTCAAAATTTATTAAAGCATATCTATAAAATTTGTCCTATTTCTCTAATGCCTGTGACATATTCAGCCGCAGTAATATGAATGGCGAGAGAAATTTAAACGCGAAGCGATTATGATTGCGCTAAATCAATTGTTCATTAGTCTTTTCTAAATAGGAAGGCTTTTTTACAAAATGTTCCGAAAATATCTGTCTATTCAATATTTAAAAAAAATTTACGATTGACTTATTGGGATTAAGTAATGTTAAGGACATCAGAATTGGAATCTCAATTATTTCTATAAATGTAAAAATCAATGATTTATCAATTAATGTAATTTACATTTCTCAGCTGAGATTTGTTTACATTCTGTCAGGAAAACTGAACAATATTTTCAATTGAAAATTAAAATTTATTACTTCCTTATTTTAAGAATGTGCTGCGAATAAATATAACGTCTGTATGGAAAAGAAGAATTTAACTGATTCACCACTGAAGGCAAATTTGTTCAAATTTATTTCGTGCTTGGATTAAAAAAATAACTGGATGAAATAAATTAATTGTTTACTATTTACAAAGATTTTAGCTACATTTCCAATACCTGACATTCCAATATCTACTACTTCCACTTATAACACTCTTCTCTTTTATCATTTATTTAGTATTAATTGTAATATTGCTGTCTTCACCACGTTAACTAATATTAGTATTACTTAGAATGATTTTGCTGTTACTACTGCATAAACTTCTTGTGATAGTGTAATTAGAATAATTTGAATACCTAGCTCGCACAAAATCATTGCATTATGTGTGGTCGTGGTAAAGGTGGTAAATCTCGCAATAAGGCCAAGAGCCGATCTGCACGTGTTGGTCTTCAGTTCACTGTTGGTCGTGTTCACCGTCTCTTGCGCAAAGGCAATTATGCTAAGCCTTTTGGTGCCAGTGCCTCGGTCTACTTGGCAGATGTTATTTAGTATTTGGCTGCCGAAGAGTTGGAAATAGCAGGCAGTGCAGCCCATGACAACAAAAAGACATGTATTATCCCAAGTTGAATACCTTGTCTATAGCAGAATATTAGATCACATTCTTCTACAGAAATGGAGTTTATTTATAAAACGCCCACAGAAATTTCTTTATGAAAGGTTAATTATGTTTGCCTATTTATCTTTAGAAGATATATATATAAATATTTATATATATATATATATATATATGTATATATATATATATATATATATATATATATATATATATATATATACGTATTATAATGAACTTCTGGGTTATATAGTTAATTGAACATTGGATGCACAGGTGGTTATAACTATCACTACGATCAAGGTAGTGATCTTGATTTAAACACCTGACCCATTATGTAAATACCTTTGCCAGTATAAAATAAGATTTGTATATTATGTACTATAATGATAGATTATGGATGGTTAATTGGAACTTCATGTCTAAAGTGATGCCATATAGACACCGCCTATAGAAAGGCTAATTAAAAAACGCTAAATAGTATAAAAATGACATTTTTTCAGAAGCAGATGTGTCCAGGTTCGAGTCCTGTCCGCACAAATTCTGGACAGTACGTGTTGAGTCCCCAATACAGACGAAAACGGTCTACTGGATGAACTTCCATTTCACACTATACTATTCGTAGTTTATACTGTCATAAATGGTCAGGTGTTTAGGTCAAGATTGCAATCTTGATTATGTTAACGACTGATTTAATTTAGGTTTTGCTTTATTTTGACCGTTCTCGTTACAAGCGGTATAAACTGTTAATCAGATTTTCCCTTTTAAAAATTTTACCGAATGTATATATTGTTTAAACTTTTATTTTTGTCATTCCTTGATTATTAGACTAATTCGTATTGCTTAGTGGGAAAGCGAGTGTTGTGTAAACTATTTTGGTATTTAATTATACGTGAACTTACGGCTTATATGACAAGTTTATAACCTTTATTTACTTAATGGCTTAATCCCCGTTAATCAGTTTGGCATCGAGAATCTAGGATTACTGTATTAGGTCCAAACCAGTAAGTACGTTGACTGAAGGTAGTATTGCCATATTTGTCAATTCACAAATTTTTATTTTCACTACGAAGTTATTGTCTGAATTAATTATATATATTTGGTGAAAACTCCAAAATATTTGTTTCGTGAATGCAGAGATTTTGGGCAACCGAAAATAGAGTCATGTAAATTTTCTTCGAAACTGCTATAAATGAGAGGCGCATTGTTGAATTTTTATAACCTATAAATGCATTTTAGTTATATTATCTTAATTTGCTTTGCCTTTGTGCTCTTATGATGACCATAATTGCATGAGACACGTTAGTATGTGATAATCGTTGCAGTTTTTGTAAATTTAATGACATTAAATTAAACGTATTTGGTACTAAAATCAAGTGGGAAACTTTAAAAAAAATAATTTCTCAAATATTATTGAATTCTTCTTATTGATACTTAAATGAGCAAATGTCAACTTATTAATTTTTGCAATTTGAATATATTTAGCAAATTACTAGTATTTAAATTATCGAACATATTGCTAAATAATCTATCTCTTGTTTCGTCTGCATGATATGCGTAATCTTATCAAAATGTTCTCATTCATTTTACCTATGTGATCAACGCCTGTTGAGCCCTAATACGTCTATCCATCATTCAATATTCCCCTCACCCTCATATAGGTCTACGTTGTCCCACCGCCGGTGAAGTTAACCTAATTTGGCTGTAAATACTGCTTATCGATCTTCATGAAGAAATCATGACACACAACTTAGGCTTTAATAAAGGATTTAACGACAATACTGACACAACACCGTTGGTTTTTATAGTCAATAATTCTCTATTGACATTGTAATCTCACAAATTGCTGCGTATTTTACCACGTCCATAATTCGTGGACTAAATAAACAGACAAAATGGTCTACACAACATTGTACAGAATGTACATTTGCATGTAACCTTCTTCCTACGTCTTTAAGACCATCTGGATTATATAAATTAATTCATGAATCAATTAAAATAAAAGTTCACAAAATATACACAAATGGGTGAAAGTTGAAATATAATGAAGCATTTTCTGACTAAATTATACCCCTATGTTATTTGACCCTTGGTGGTCTATAGATTAACTAAAATAATAGCACATAAGCATTGCATAACTGAGAATTTCAAACCCAGTAATCATAACTAAAATGAACATCAGTTTACACGGACAGCGATAACAAATAGTTATATTCATGCTTCGACCTTGATGAAGTATTAAATACCCATATATATATATATATATATATATATATATATATATATATATATATATATATATATATATATATTGTAGAAAACACGATTCATCTAGTAGTTCTGCGCTACAAACTCTATCTAGATAACGCGCGTTGTAGCAACACTATGCAATGTTTAATTTATCAAAGACTGATGTAGCTTTTCAACGTCAAATTTATGATCATGAACTAAACAATAATCTAATTTTGCTTATATGTTTATATGTGGCGAAAACTGCAAACAGTTAATGTTCGTGACTACATAGAAATTGTGCAGCCGGCATTTCCAGTCAGTTCAATGTATGCGAGATTGCTAGAGGTGAGAGCCGCCTATCTAAATTTGATTTCCATATATATTCAATGCGGTTTGATCCTCGATAGTCAGTTTGCCGTCGTACTCTGATGATGATCATGGAAGGTCGAAACGCGTCAGTGCGTTGCAGCTGGCGGTAGTTTTGTTATGTTGTTCGATGACTGGTTAAATACAATGGGATTGGTGTTTACTTCAAGCTCGCAAACTTGATTTAAAGAATTGTTACCACCACCCGCGCAATCAATTATTGTTTAAATTGTATTGTCTATATGTGTATATGTGGCGAAAGCTGCAAACAGTTAATGTTCGTGACTGCATAGAAATTGTGCAGCCGACATTTCCAGTCAAGTTCAATTTATGCGAGACTGCTAGAGGTGAGAGCCGCATATCTAAATTTGATTTCCATATATATTCAATGCGGTTTGATCCTCGATAGTCAGTTTGCCGTCGTACTCTGATGATGATCATGGAAGGTCGAAACGCGTCAGTGCGTTGCGGCTGGCGGTAGTTTTGTTATGTTGTTCGATGACTGGTTAAATACAATGGGATTGGTGTTTACTTCAAGCTCGAAAACTTGATTTAAAGAATTGTTACCACCACCCGCGTAATCAATTATTGTTTTATATGTAAGTAGTTTAAACTTCAGATGTATTGCAGGACGTAGCGCCACATGGCGTCCGCATGATCAAAGACAATGTTAGACTGCATTAGATCATGTTGCGATTAGTTATAGTCGATGTGGTTGTATCCAGCATTGCCGGTCTTTTTGGAACACTTGTTTCGACTCAAACCATGCACTTGCCCGTTGTAGATTTGCACCATTTTTTTCCAAGCATAAACAATTTACATTATATTCCAAGTTATAGAACAAGACGATTAACTTATTTTCGGATTGCGTAACGAAACGTTTCAATCCACTGTCATCATGATTTTTCCATGTATTTCGATATCCATGTACGGATATCTTTTTCAATGGGACGCACATCACAAACTAAGTTGACAATCAGTATGTCAAGTGGAGTTTTGACTCATTAGAACCGTCGCCCCTCCTTTGTCTGCTTTCAAGCATATCACACTGTTTGCTATTAATTCTTTTCTGAGACTTTTTATTGCATAATTTGATTTATATTTTGCATCTTCGCACGTTAGCACAGCTGCCGCTACGTCTATTTTAAGCATAACCTGATCTTTGTTTGAGAGGAATTGTGCTGTTATAACAGCCTCAGTAATTATATCATTTTTTGATGATTTCGCAATATGGATAGCTGTATTCAGACCACGGTTAACCATTTCTAGCTGATTCTTTTTAAGATTTATTTTAGAAAGGTTTACCACTCGACCTACTGATTGTCAACTTAGTGTGTGATGTGCGTCCCATTGAAAAAGATATCCGTACATGGATATCGAAATATATGAAAAACTCATGATGACAGTGGCTTCAAACATTTCGGTACGCAATCCGAAAATCAGGTAAATAATCTATTGCCTGTCGCGCAACATGTTTCTTTTAAGACGATTTACCATCGATGGTGCCAGGTCACACTCTACACAAGCTCATCTTATTATGGACGAAAGACGCACGTTTTCGTTTCAATGGAAGCATTTTTAAACAAACTGATGGTATGGCAATGGGAAGCCCACCATCTTTGGTGTTGACTGAGATTTGTTTAGGCCACGTGCAGAACACATAATTAAGGAGTGACAAAATTAAATGTGCTCAATATATACAATACGTGGATAATATTTTCCTTGTCCGGAAGAACAGATGGCAATCACGAACATTGCTTCAAATTTTCAACCAAGTTCATAAGAATATCGGTTTCACGTCAGAGCAAAAGAAAGATGATTGTCTTTGTTTCATAGATGTACTACAAAAGAAAAAAGTTATGTTAAATTAAATGGAAAAATTCGCAATAAACCAACTTGGTCTGTAGATCTTGGCTGTTTTTTCGAGAATTGATAGGTTGGTCAGCCTAGAGTAAAAAAAACAAATATAAGAAAGAATTAATCGGCTTAATGTCAAATGGCTTTGCTAGAAAATTAATTGAATCAATTACTAAACGAGGAAGTCCACAGAAACAGACGTACTTTGGACCAGAAAAGAAGGAATTCGACCTTGACATCCCATTGAAGGGTGATGCAGTTTTCCGAACTGCACAAACGAAAGTTGAAGCGGCATTAACACGCATACTTAATGCAGGTAAACTACAAGTGCTCTTCAAAGTAACACATTTGCATTTACTATCAATTAAAGGGAAACAGCCGTTAATGTTGACATCAAATATTATTTATTAACATACGTGCGCAAGTTGTCGGTCAACTTACGTACGCCGTCCGACCAGACGGTTAATTACTCTAATGAGAGAACATTGCAACTTTAACGCCTGTTTATAATCAAATGGTGAATACATGTCTGCAATTGCGCAAAACATCGTTGAAACCTCACACGAGTGTCCTACAGAAGTAGCATTTATGATATTTGCTTAATTCAAAAACAGAAGGAAGTTAGTCGCATACGAAGCTTTAGGCATAATCAAAATGTAACCGGATTTATGCAAGCAGAAGAAGCATGTTCAGGCATTGAGCTTGAACTGGAGATGATGCACGCAATTGATTGGTTGTTCCATTTTTCCACACTCTCTCCATGTTAACACTTTTCTACCTGATTTTGCCTTTCAATTTAATATTTAAATAAGAATAAACCCTAAATTGATGTACGCAAACTCAAACAACCGTCCGTCCTATAAAAATGTGAAGATATTCTAAAATGTAAGCCAAGTGGTATTGATGGTGATAATTCGAATTTACATTGGAACAAAATATGTTCTAAAGTACGCAATGCAGGTATTACTTTATGTGGCATTGCAGGCCCTCGTAGAAATAAACATTGGTTTTCTGTAAAAATCTATGGAAATACTCGAAATAAAGCGCTAAATTTTACCTAGCTCGGCTCATAATAATACTCGTCACAATCTGAGATGGTAACTCTATTGCAGTCTAAAAGTCGATCTCGAATCCTTTTGGACTAGAAATCCTGAAGATATAGAAGAAGCATTCGCAGCAGTTAATAGTCGCAGTTTGTTCCAACTTATTCGCGCAACAGGTCCGATAAAAAAAGTTAGCAAAATTAAATAGTAGTAACAACTATCAAATAACCGGTAAACATTTCGTCTTGTTAGATAGGCTAAACAATTTAATGATCAATATCCTTAAGCATCTGCGTCAGTGTGGAATTTAAACCTTGAAGAATCATCAGAGATAGAAATACGGAATGCAATCGTATTACTTAAACGACGCAAAGACTCAGGCCCTGATGAATTGCTTCCTGAATTATTTAAGAACGGTGGCAATGTAAATTCGGGACCATTGACCAACCTTTTTCATACTATGTTGGACGAGGAGTACGTACCCTTTGATTGAAATGAATTGACCATCATTTCTATATACAAAAAATCTAATCGTAAGTCAAGTGATATCAATCGTGGCAAAAGCTTGAATCCAGTCGTGTGTAGGCTATATTGATTCGATTACCCTACGTTGTCATATTGCTTCACGTGGATCACAAAACTAAAGAATAACAGGCCGGATTCTGTTCAAGACGAGGTTGTATAGATAGTATTTTTTACGGTAAGGCAAGTTCTTGAACACCGAAATTTATTTAGCCATCCCACCAAAGCCATCTTACTAGAGTTCTAGGGCACATTTACCTCTGTGGATTACAATTTTTTAATCGATATTCTGTCGAAAAGTTGTGTGCCCTCAAAATTAATTAATATTATACGCGCTTTCAACACAAAAAACATCTGGTCGCCTTGAGGCCCATGATGACTTAAATCAAAACTTTAATACCAACAGTGGTGTTCGTAAAGGCTGTCCACTTTCCTCTATTTGTTTAATTAGATTATCGAGGCTTTTATGAATAACACTCTTCCACTCGTTAAGGATGCAGGGTTGATGTACTCCCGGGTGGTAAACTTGTTGATTTTGACTACGCAGATTTTATCATTCCATTATTCGATAAACGAATTTCTGTTCAGAATTGATTAGTAGACGTCGTTCCATCTTTGGTATGAAACTCGCAACTTCTAAACGTAAGATACCTTTATATGATCACCAACCACTCATTCAAACTCTGCGACTGCATAGTTGGAGTGCACAGTTTTACATACTTTTGGAGCTCTATCAACAAATCAGGAAATATGTCTCACGAGATGCGTATGAGAATTGCGAAAGCTAGAGTACCTTTCACAAACTGTCGCCATTTATGGAGAAAGGCCAGTATTTCACTTTGCCTTAAAGGTCGTGTTTACAAAGCATCTGTACGCGCAGTTTTATTAAATGCTAGTGACAATTGTCTCTTAAAGATGAAGATTTTAAACGCTATGAGGGCATTCGACCATCTTTTTTGAGAAGCATAGCACATGTTAGTTACCAACAACGAGTTACCAACGTTGATATCCGTAGACTTATCTTAAGATCTGCAAACTATGCGTCCATTTTGAAAAAAATTAAGGCTCCATTAATTTTGTCGGCTCGGTCACATTTTGCGTATGCCCATAATTTGAATTCCCAGGAGCTATCTGTTCTCTCATCTACCACCAGAATCTCGTAAGAAACAAGGTGGGCATATTTTGACATGGAAGAAACAGTTGAAGTTACTTACACCCAATTTGGATAGTATAGAACCAACTCGTCTGCCAGAATGGTGTCCACGTTTCGCATCATATTTCTTGGTTAAAAACCTCGCGCAATATGGCATCGAATCGAGCTCAGTGGCCGTTTTGTTGCAGATTTCAGGTAGAATCATCTTCGTAGCTTTCTTTTCTTAGTAGAACAGAATTAGGTGCGAGGTTTGGTTTTTTTTAATTTTTGATACAATGGTAAACACGGAGAAGCTCTATTGCTGATCTTGCCTTTCCTTAAAGCTGGCTTGGCCATAATGGTGTTGTGTAGAGAGTTTGTTGTAATGTTTTTTTCATTTCATCATATTTTTGGTACGTATTGGAATTTCAAACGATTACATTAACCAGCGTAATTTCAAGTACTGGCCAACCAAGAACAGTTGTAATTTTATTTGACCGGTTTATTTCGATATCTTATTAAAATATTAGATAATTCAGTAACAAAACCAAAATATTCACACAACCATTTCTGTTTAAGCAAAGATGGTTTTTGTAAATCACGATTCTTTGTTTTGACTTTAAACCAATCCAGTTTTTACACGACTAACACTGTATATGCGGACGTCTAACGAATGATTTTAATGACTTTTCTCTAAACAGCACAACGGACATCATGCTAATCTAGATTTTTACTTATTATATATGATAAAATATTTTTTTGAAAAACCAAACAGAGAAGCTTATTCGTTATAACCTCTTGTTTGGCGTTTATTTTAGAATATAAACTTAAATATAAAGTATGCGTACAGTAGCCAAGTGTATTTAATTAAAAAGTGTAATTTTTATATAAGCACCTGTCCAACTATGTACATATATTTGGTAGTATTATCTAAGGATTGGACAATGTCGTAAAGGCAATTCATCTAGTGGCACCGTTTCGCTCATATTAGAAGTTCTTCACATGCTGCCCAGAATTTTCCGTGGACACGACTCGAGCCTAGGCACGTCGGCGTCGAAATCTTTTACTCTAACTAATGAGCCCCACAGCCGCACAATATACGCCATATTCAGTTATATACCAACTAATGTTTCGTGGTTAGCCTTTCCTTCAGGTGGAGCCTATATGGCATCTCTTTAGACCTAAAGTTCCAACTAGCCACCCCAAATCTGTCATTATAAAACATAAATCATACTACGCGGAGAAGAATTATTCCATTGAAAATATACATAATTAAACGAACGTTATTTGCGTAGGCGTTGATAATATATATTTAAGTCAAGGTAGCGTTCTTGATATTAACACAAGTTCCATTAAGTAGATACATTTGTTAGAATAAACTAAGTATTGGCTAATGCAGAAAAAAGTCCATTTATCCAGTAGACCGGTTACGTCCTTAACGGGAACTCTTCACATACTGTCCAGAAATCGCCACGTACAGAGCTCGACCTGATAGAAAGTCTAACGAAAATTCATGAGTCAGTATATGACTGAAAATTTTATGTAGCGTCCGCAGGATGCCTCAGTGGTTGAAGCAACTGCTACTAAATCAGATCTATCCAGGTTCGAGCCCTGTCCGCGGCAAATTTTTGACAGTAAGAAATGAGTTTTTATAACGTACAAAATCGTTCTACAGGAAAACTTTCCTTTAATATATCATACAATGCTTAATTTCTACTGGCAAATGTATATAAATAATGGAACTGGTATTTACATCAAGATCGCATGCATGATTTAAATAATAACGTGAACTGGTTTGAAGCTGATTTTGGCAATGCGTAACGCAGAAAAGGATGTCTACTATCTCTCTAGCTTCTTTGAATATACAAATTTGTTTCATTCCAATGCCGCGTTTTGCGTCCGCGGGTAATAGCTCTACACTGGCAGTTACACAAAGATCCGATTGATCACAATTTCCAATTTTGTTTTGTCTTTGCTCGGGTTGATTTCTTATTCGTTCAACTGGAAATGCGATTCTATCATATCTTTGTTTACTGGCGACGTTTCGGTGCCTTCTTTCCAGCACCATCCTCAGGCATCACAGTACTATACTCACAATAGCAGATTTAAGCAAATTTGCACATTTTCTTAAATCTGCTATTGTGAGTATAGTACTGTGATGCCTGAGGATGGTGCTGGAAAGTAGGCACCGAAACGTCACCAGTAAACAAAGATGTGATAGAACCGCATTTCCAGTTGAACGAATAAGAAATCAACCCGATCAAAGACAAAACAAAATTGGAAATTGTGATCAATCGGATCTTTGTGTAACTGCCAGTGTACAGCTATTACACGCGGAAGTAAAACGCGGCATTGGAATAAATGAAGATTACACACCGCAAAAAAATTTCAAACAATACAAATTTGTTGTCTTTTCATTTGCAAAATTCCTTTTCCTGCAACATTTTACTGCCAATCAGTTGGGCCATTCACGCTTATTATTGTCATAACTAGATCAATACTAATATTATTTGAATGTTCTTTAGTTTAATTTTTTCTAGAAGCTATTAAGAATATTTATTTCTGCTTATATCATATCAGCTAATTTGGTTTAAATACAATTTATCAAATTGTACATTAATTATGGATTTTTATAATTTTCTAATATTTTGTTCAAATAATGCAAATGACCATAAATCATTTTAGAAATGAGTTCATCAATTTAAATAAAATTTTTCGTGATTTAATTTTTTTTAAATTGCATTGAACCGAAATGTTTTTTTCAATTATCAAACACTAAACCATATTTCACATTAATAATAAGCTTGTTTGTTTACACTTCAATTATTCGGATACACTTTTCTGCAGTATTTTAAAGGAAGACTTCATACGTTGTTGGCAACGAAATTTTGACATATTTATTATTGGTTTATTGGACTGTCCAGACACATTTCATGAAACTTTTTCAAATGATATTTGTCAGTGTAAATGGTGACTTGTACTAGAAAAGGACCACGTTTCGGACATTTTCTGAGCGTTAACTTCAGCTGTCTTTCTGCAATTAATTAATTTGGAAGTTTCCCATATATGTGTCAATATGTCATAATTTTATTTCCTTATTGATAAACATAAATTCTACCATTCCTAAATAATAAAACATTTATTATGTCTTATTTTAAAAAGTGCCTTTAATGGCGCACCATCTTGCTATTTTTTATAAATTTTAATTATTAAAATAATTGAGCAAATTTTTCATACTTTACAAAAATAATACTCTTATTACATTTACCAGTCACACTGTGGAATAAAGCTCCTATCATGCCAACCTATTTGGGTGCGTTTTTGTCTTCCATTGTCATTATCAAAACATTATAGTAAGCTGAATGTCGAATAAAATGTAAAGCTAAAAGGTATGAATATTCATTAATGCGGTACTCAAACTTAAGAAATCCGTACAATTGGCTATTAACTGAAATGAAGTCCTCATATATTGAAAATATATTTTTTAAAAGAAAACTAACTATAACAATTTCCAAATATGAAAGGTTATAAGTGCAATATTTCTATAATAATAGATATAAATCGATATATTTTAAATCTGTTTGTGAATAAAAACTGCTCTGGTGGTTTTCGACAAATTCTTCGTAAAACATTATGTTAGAAATCCATACAGAAAACGTTTTAGAACTTTATTTTATTGAATCTGCCATTTAAAGCTAGGTTGGCCTACTTCTGCAATAATTTTATTTATATTTATTTTAATTCATGATGATGCTTGTTTAGGTTTTAGGTAAAATAGATGCTTTGTAACAAACTGTTTATAAATATGATGTTATTTTAAAACCACGGGTGACAAATGTATTTTAATTTAATAAACTCTATGAAATTAGCATTATTTACGGATGTTTCAATGTCGCATGGCCATTAAATTATAGAAATGTGAGAGGTCAAAACTAAATTCAAATGGGTTTTTGAGATTTTTGTTGTGGGATATTTTATCATATAATATACATAATTGCAATTATGTGGTAAGCATTGCGTATCTAGTAAAAAATAGTTCAATTATGACCAAAAGGATAAACCAAAGACAGCATGATCGAAAAGTATAATCTCATACACATTTGTTTCATGCTTACTTACGACTCATCAGTAGGAACCGGTATTACGCACATTACCCACTATATATTTAGGTGAGAAATGTGGTCATATATATAATTTCTCCGCCACAAACAATATGTGACTGACATGCCTACATAGTTTATGAGCTTCAACCAGCGGTAGATAAAAATCAAAAATGCATCAAACTTAAGGTAAGATACAGATTCTAGTGTTATATATATATATATATATATATATATATATATATATATATATATATTCTTTTGAAATGCAAGCTTTAATAAAATTCATTGTACCCTTCCTATGTGCAAAAACAAAAAGAAATTTTATCAGATACAAGAAACATTTCTTTCTCATTATCTCCTCAAGTATCTACTAATGAACATATCTTTATATATAAATTGGAAAGCAAAACAAGATAGAAATATGTAAACATAGAGAGAGTGTGAATAAACGGAAACTAATCAATTGCCTGCGTCATATCCAGTTCAAGCTAATTTCCTGAACATGCTTCTTCTGCTTGCATAAAACCGGCTGCAATTTGTTTATCCATAAGGCTTCGTATGTGACTAGCTCCCTTTTTTTTTTGCATTTAGTAATTATTTTGAATGCTACGTCTGGAGAACACCCGTGCGATGTTTCGTTAAAAAGTTTCATTAAAGAATGACATAAGTAAATGTACTCAATTTATACGAATGGCACAAAACAAAGTTGAAGCAGCATTAACACGCAAGTTTAATGCAGCTAAACTACGAGTGTTATTTAGGGTAACACACTTGCCTTTGCCAAAAATCAAAGAGAAACAGCTTTTAAAGTCGATATCAAATATTATTTACCAATATGCATGCCCAAGTTGTCGATCAACTTAAGTAGGCCGATCGACCAGACCGTTAATTAATAGAATAAGAGAACATTGTAACTTAAAAATCTGTTTTAAATCGAATTGTGAATACACATCTGCAATGGCGCAACACATCGTCGAACATGGCACTTATGTTCTCCAGACGTAACATTCACAATAATAACTAAATGCACTAACAAAAGGGAGCTAGCCACATACGAAGCCTTATGGATAAACAAATTGCAGCCGGTTTTATGCAAGCAGAAGAAGCATGTTCAGGCATTGAGCTTGAACTGGATGTGACGCACGCAATTGATTGGTTTCCGTTTTTTCACACTCTCTCTATGTTTACATATTTATATCTTGTTTTGCTATTCAATTTATATATAATGATACATTCAATAGTAGATACTTGAGGAGATAATGAGAAAGAATTTTTCTGCATCTGATAAAATTTCTTTTGTTTTTGCACATAGGAAGGGTACTAATATATATATATATATATATATATATATATATATATATATGGCTATACAGCTGGTCACCATTACCAAAGGAAACGCTGGTCGTGGTGAATTCTCGTGCGTATTGCTATTATTTTATCGTTTAATCTTGGCAGCCCTGACCTGCTGTTATATTTCAGATGACGTGTAACCTAAGGAGGGTTATTGCATCGATTTTTAGCGCTAGTATATATATATATATATATCATGCAGATATGTACTTAAATTTCCTTAAGTTAGTAAAGGAGTTACATTGACTAGACCTGTTTTTAGACAAAACTCATTTCTTGGAAAATGTGTTCGGAGTGTAACCCAGTTATATTTAGAATTTAGAATTAAAAGCATATAAAAATTAAAAAATATGCTAAAAGATCAAATCACCTTATTAAATTAACTTATGCGCGGGTTCTTAATGAATTCCTTATGATCGAGGAAAATTTCCGAATTTGAGAATAAGACGTTTTTTGAAATAGTACTTCCATCTTAAATAATACCGAGTTTTGCTTTGCAAACTAAACATGTAAAGTAATAATTCTGGAAATCATGTTTGCGAGCTTGTAATTAAATAATTAAACGAACATTGGTTACGCGTGCGATACTAACAATTACCTTTATTCAAGGTTGCGATCGTGATATAAACACCTGACCCATTATGTACATACATTTGTCAGTATAAACTAAGAATTGCATAGTGTAGAAAAGGCAATTTATCCAGTAGATCAGTTTTGTACTTATTGGGAACTCATCACGTACTGTCCAGTATTTTCCTTAATCACGGCTCGACAGTAAGTGATATTTAAGTATATAAATGTTCCTTTCAGTACTACTTCCCCATTTAATGTGGGAACTGATCGACAATGAGAGATTGGGGATGATTAGTTGGAACTTTAGGGCTAAATTGATGTTATATAAACATCAAAGACTAACCAAGACACATTAGTTAGTAATCAACTGAAAACTGTGTAGTATGCGGCAGGGTGGCCCAGTCGTTACAGCTTCGATTCGGAAGCAGACGTGTCCAGATTCGGACCTTGACCGCGGCAAATACTGGACGGTAAGTGATGAGTTCCCAATATGGGTGAAACTGGTCTACTGGATTAACTGCCTTTGACACACTATCCAATACCCAGTTTATACTGACAAATGTATGTACTTAATGGGTCAAATGTGTATTTCAAGTTCCCAACATGGATTAAAAGTAACTGTTATTACCGCCTGCGCACCAATATTCGTTTAATTATATAAACGTTCATTCCAATACCACTTCCCCATGTAACGTTGTACCTTATAGATATGGACAGATTTGGGATGGCTCCTTGGAACCTTAGGTTTAAATTAATGCTATAGAAGCTCTACATAAAGAAAAGACTATATAACTGAAAACTGTTTGTGGCTCAGAGTGGCTCAGTAGTTAGTAAACCAGATTCCAAAGCAGACGTGCCCAGGTTTGTGCCCTGACCGCGGCAAAATCTGTGGAAAGTACTTGATGAATTCCCAATAAGGACGACAGCGGTCTCTTGGATGAATTACCTTTCCACACTATCTAATACCTAGTTTATACCAAAAAAATGTAAGTGCATAATGCGTCAGGTGTTATTATCATGTTTGCAACATTGATTAAAAGTAATTGTCGTCTAATAACATAGCAAAACAATCATTTGTCACACGTACTGACGCGCTTTGAACTTCCATAGTCATCATCAGAGTATAACGGCAAACTGAAAAGAGAGGACAATACAATTCGATTGATGTTTGCTTTAAGCTCGCAAATTTGATTAAAGAATTGCTATCACCACTAGCGCAATCATTGATTGCGTAAATGTTATGTAAGCTACAAAGAAACTTACTACAGTATTGTTCATGCGTCATTGTGAAATTCAAATAGGCATTCTTAAATCTTTACTATGAAGAATTCTTAGTATATTCTTTGAAATGACTGCATACACGATTAAGAAGAACAAAGAAAAATTGTACATCAAATGAAATCTAGAGTTAGTTATACCAATGTCAAGTAATGAAATCATAAAGAATTTTTTTGAAATCGAAACAAGTTAAAGTAAGTAATTCCGGTAAGCACCAATATCATATCAGATAACTGTTTAGAAAGAAAAGTAACATCATAATCGGTTTTAAACAAACACTTAGACCATGAACCTATCTACTATCCCAAAATGTATGTAATAGATTTATAAAACAATTTTGCAGAAGAATATATTTTTCGGAGACTATAATGTTATATTCGCAAATAAAAGCAAACTTAAAATTAACTTAAGAAAAGTAAAGTAAATAAAAGAAAGCAATTGGAAAATATTTAGCGATTGAACCTCTTTAGGCATTTACACAATAACGACAATTAGATAGAACGGGACGTTTGTATTTCAGTGTATTTCAGTGTTTAATCACAGGAGAAGGACTAGAGTAATTAGGTACGTGAATGTAATCTAATCCACACGTGACATTATAAAGATGATGCAGGTATATATTTGTCCACTATTTAGTGAAACACTTTCAATGGGCGTAAAGCTTATTTAAGTGCATTTGGGTTTAATAACCGTCTAGAGCACATGGCAATTCGAGAAATATGAGCTGTATTTTTGCCTCGAGTATTTTCGAATTAGTTCACCTAAATTAATTATAAATCAGTAATTTTGATAATATTTTTCATTGTTCCGTTTTTTAAATTTATTCGCCGGATTTGCTTATAAAATTTGCAAATATAGTTTTTTACAATTATTTCCTATCAAAATTTAGCCGTTCTTAACCTTTCTTTCCTGAACCTGTTCATCTAATCCCCTCACATAGTTATTTCCTTAGTCCGTAATTGTGTCGAATCATTTGTACCTTCACTCTCACATTTCCATACGCTCTAACGTTCTCACTTTTAATTTATATAACTTTTTTATATCAAATAGTTTACTCTTTTTTATGTGCATTTAGTTTCTAACTCTCAATTCCGTAGCATTCCATCATTGTGGCATAACATTTACTTCGAATACTTCACATCTTCTCTCCTCCCCATACTGAATTACATGAAAGATTAAATTGCTCAAGTTATATGGGAGTACAAAGCGGAGTAATCAGATTTTCGCAAGTAATTTGCACTGTCTTTGAATTCGACCTGTCTCGTCCACGAACAAAATATAAAGAAACACACTCAAGCATGCCCAGCGTGTATCTTACTGAACATGTCTTCATTTAGAGTAGCATTATCCGCATAATCATTTATTAATTATCATTTAGTCCATACAGGGCAGGGAGTGAGAAATACTATGAATTCTCAAACATATAGGAATCACTTATTATAATTTGCCGCGGATAGGGCTCTAACCTGGGTACGTCTGCTTCAGAATCTTGTGCTCTAACTACTGATCCACCCTGCCATCCACTGAACGAAATTTTCAGTCATAAATTAAGTTAAGTCTTTGTTTATCGCTTTCTGCACTTTGAGTTTATGTGGCATCTCTTTTGACCTTAAGTTCAAAATTAGTCACCCTCAATTTCTCGTTATAGAATAGGCACCACCCCACCTAGGGAAATGATATTGAATTGAAGATTTAAGCAATTAAGAAAGCATTGGTTGCGTTTGTGCTGAAGCACTATATATCAAAGAGCACAGAATCCTTGTTCAATGTTCAAACTTTCCATCAGCACAATTTGGTGCGAGCTAGGAGACGCGAAATCAATATAGTACTTCACTGGTCGCGTATAAATGGAAACATCACGTATATTCGGAGAGCGCACCATTTACCATTTATACAGGCGTAACCAAATTTAGCACTATCAACTAAACTGGTAAGAGCAGGAAAAAATAGATTTGCCATGAATCAAGACAATAAACAGAAGCTATACGATTATCAGCAAAAATGCTTACTTTGCCAATGCAGAGCCAAAATAATAGACCAAGCCCAAAACATGAGCACAAGAAATAAATGTGTACACTTTTTTAATTAGACAACATGCTAGGCCAAGATAGGCAACTAGTGCACTATAAGCAAATGATTAGATTTCAAACATGTAGAAAAAATTGACGTAAATAGATACATTAAATAACTCATCATCATCTAAACCACACGCATATATGACATCTACTTATAAAATCGGAAAAAATCTATTTAAAATACACGTATTATATTTTTTAGAAGCGCTTTCGCTTAATTTATTAACTGATTTAATGAAGTAATAGGACATCGTAATTAATTGTCTAAATAGACAAAATCTGCCTACATAGAAAATAAAAATTATATATATATATATATATATATATATATATATTTATTTATTTATTTATTTATTTATTTGATTTATTTATTTATTTATACATATATGTGTATATATCAAAATATTTGTTTTGAAAGCTCAACAATATGAAACTTATTACTTGTTCCTTCAGCTGCACTTTACTGTTGTATATATTGTGTACTTTTTTGTTATACAGTCATAAGAAACAGTACGCGCAAACAGTGTCACACACAGATACACACCTTGCACGCTCCTGCAAACAAATACAGATTAAATTGAATTCAGTCTGGTCCGTTTGCATTGAATACCAAAATGGATATTGCCGAAATATTATAATTCATTTCATTCAATTATTCTGGTATAAACCGGTTATTATTATTAAAAAACCCTTTCGCAATAATTCAATTTGTTTTAATTTCGTAAAATAACGTACTTTAAAATCTTCAAATGCAATGGACATTATAAAAAATATATGAAATAAAGAATAATGATTTTATGCTTATATCAGATTAGTTAATAGCTTTAAATAATTCAGAACAAATTGTGCACATACCATTAGTTTGATAAATAGTTTTCTAAATCCTTTTCAAGTGGCAGAAATAGGTAAAAATCATTTCCTTAATGGGGTCATCGGTTCAAATTATTTTTTTCTTATTTATATTTGTTTCTTGTCATTTCAATACACACGGCCGATTGTAAATTATCAAACGTTAAGGTACAATTGACTTCTGTAATTAGCTTTTATGTGCCATTCTTATTTAATTACCATCTTCTGATCACCCGATTTTGCTAAATTACGTTTGTACGTCAATAAAATTATTGATTCTTCTTTACCAATTTAAATACAACTTTTGTAGTAAACTATTTATAAAACAATATGTTGGAAATCATTGATACATTATTTTATTAATTTCTTGTCTTCTTATTTCATTTAAAATACAGATTTCGTAATTATGGCTATTTTAATCAATATTTGTCAGTTTTGATGGTAAAATACACTTAATAGGACTGTTTTTTCCGATATTTTACGTGCACAAACTTAAGCAATCGTCCTACATGCAAATAGAAACGTAAAATCATGATTAGTCTTGACGTATCCGATAAGTTTGTCAATGTGTCTAGATGCTTGTTCCTTATTGAGAAGCCCAAATTCCACCACTACAAAAATTTCAAACATAAATAGAAATTACTTTTATACTTTTCTTACAACCCTCGTCATTTTTGTTGCTTGTTATAATTTACTGAATTTCACAGATTTTGATAAAATTGTCGGCTTGAAATAAACACGAATTCCATTTAAGTTAAACGACTTACAAAACATAGCAAAAATGCATTCAGTCACAAATATTGACTTTCTTGGACCTCCCTTGGCCTTAATCGGATCAATGTATATATATTTACGGTATGAAATATCGGACATGTTCCAATCATCCATAGTTTCCTTGCATACCGTGTATTTTACTCCGATGCTCGCAGCACAATATCTTTACAGTCATAGTTAACAGTTTTTGCAGTTTCGGCTTCACATATCGAAATTGTTCAATTAAACAATAAATAATGGCTGAAATGAATAAATATATTTTGAAATTTTTCATATATTCACGTCTCGATTTTATATAATTCACCGTTTTGGCAATTGTTAACACAAATTCTTTCATTTTCGTTGGTTTTATTTTTATTTATTCCGAGGTTTTCTACTCTAGGTGAGTTGGCAAATTGGCATAGTCTTTCTATTTTGATGTTTTACGCTATAATGGAAGTATGAACTGGAAAATTATTTTTCAGCATAATGTTTTGATTGAACTCATAATTAAATGTTGGGCGTAAGGTAATGCTAAAACGTCTAATCCTAATGTTAGACTTACATCGACTTGCCTATTTGGAGATACTCTATCAGTGGTGAAGCAACACCAGTGTAAATCAATGAGTAAAAAATGCACGCAAGTCTTCAGGGATACATTAAGATCCAGACTCCAGTGATATATATATATATATATATATATATATATATATTTATACAGTGGCACCTCGAGATACAAGTTTAATTCGTTCCAGAACCGAGCACGTAAGTCAATCGGCTCGTATCTCAAAACAAATTTCCCCCATTTCAAATAACTGAATTCGATATAAACCGTTCAGGGCCTATGAAAAATCCCTAACCTATTGTAATTATGAATAAATATAGGTTTTTAAATAACAAACACACATGTATAATTAACAAACACATAACAAAATATTATGCTTCTTTCTTCACTAAGTCGGCATAAGTACCCCGTGCCTTCTCGCATATTACTCTCCTGCCAACTCCTTCTCTTTCACCCACACGAGTAGAAGTCTCTCCATTTCCCCATGGTTATTTGACCTTAATTGGGAAAGAATTTTGACTCCTTTTGCTGGTGTAGCACTCTTGATGGCATCCTTCTGCCTCAATATCGTACACATTGTCGATGTACTACGGTCATAGAGCTTTGCGAGTTCAATCACTCGTACGCTACGCTTATTTTTTCTATTATTTCTTGATTTAGTTCTATCGACATCATCCTCTTCTTCCTGTCACCATTGTCCTTAGCACTCACTTTCTTTGGCCCCATGATACCACACCGAGTAGTTCAGTAATCAAGCAAAAAAGAGTACAGCGCACAAGATACACTTCGATTCAAGCGGGTAACACGTGCGAGTGAGCAAGAGATTCTCTCGGATGATGCTCGACCCTGCGCGCCAACTAGCGGGACGCTCCGGAAACATGGCTCGTATCTCGGATTTGGGCTCGTATCTTGAACGAAAATATGGCCCGAGCTTCGGCTCGTATCTAAAAAAACTCGTATTTTAGGCTGCACGTATCTCGAGGTACCACTATATATATATATATATATATATATATATATATATATATATATATATATATATATATATATATATATATATATATATATATATATTCATTGTACCCTTCTTATGTGCAAAAACAAAAAGAAATTTTATCAGATATAAGAAAATTTTCTTTCTCATGGTCTTCTCAAATATCTACTCATGAACATATCTTTATATATAAATTGGAAAGCAAAACAAGATAGAAATATGTGAACAAAGCGAGTGTGAAAAATAGAAACCAATCAAATTGCGTGCGTCACATCCAGTTCAAGCTCAATGCTTGTACGTGCTTCTTCTGCTTACATAAATCCGGCTGCAATTTGTTTATCCATAAGGCTTCGTATGTGGCTAGCTCCCTTTTGTTTCTGCATTTAGTAATTACTTTGAATGCTACGTCTGGAGAACATACGTGCGTTGTTTCGATGATGTGTTGCGCAATAGCAGACGTGTATTCACCATTTGATTTAAAACAGGCGTTCAAGTTGCAATGTTCTCTCATTCGAGTAATTAACCGTCTGGTCGATCGGCCTACGTAAGTTGATCGACAACTTGCGCATGTATATTGGTAAATAATATTTGATATCGACATTAACGGCTGTTTCTCTTTGATTGCTGGTAAAGGCAAGTGTGTTACCCTAAATAACACTCGTAGTTTGGCTGCATTAAATGTGCGTGTCAATGCTGCTTCAACTTTCTTTTGTGCCATTCGGGAAACTGCATCCCCCTTAAATGGGATGTTTAGGTAGACGGTTTTCTTTTCTGGCCCATAGTACGTCTGTTTCTGGTTAACTCCCCTTTTAATAATTGATTCAATTAATTGTCTGGGATAGCCATTAGACATTAAATCGTTAATTGCTTTATTATATTCATTTTCTTTAGAATCTTGACTAACCAACCTGTCAATTCTTGAAAAGCAACCACGAACTGTTGATAATTTATATTGAAATGGCACAAAACTGCTGTAATGCAAATACTGTGCAGACCATGTTGGTTTATGGTAAATTGTTCTGTTTAATTTACCATTAGTTTCTTTCTTTAATAGTACATCTAGGAAAGGCAGACAGTCATCTTTCTCGTGCTCTGACGTGAAACCGATATTCTTATGTGCTTTGTTGAAACTTTGAAGCAATGTTCGTGATTGCGACCTGTTCTTAAGTACAAGAAATATATCATCCACGTACCGTATATATTGAGCACATTTACTTATGTCACTCTTTAATGATGTATTTTCTAGGTGCCCTAGAAAAATCTCAGCCAACACTGGAGATAAGGGGCTTCCCATTGCGACACCATCAGTCTGTTTGTAGATGTTTCCATTAAAACGAAATCGTACGTCTTTCGTGCATAATAAGATAAGCTTGCGTAGAGTTTGACCTGGCACCGGCGATGGTAATATATCGTGTTCTACCGCTTTGACTATAATGTCAATGGTTTCATCAATTGGAACATTTGTAAACAAAGACGTAACATCAAAAGATACCATAATCTTGTTTTTAACATTTATATCTTGAATTTTGTTTACAAACTCAAACGAATCGGCAACCGAATGATTACCTAGTAGTTTACGTAATGGTTCAAGTAAACGAACTAGCCATTTAGCTAGTGCATGAAACGGAGAATTTACCATTGATAAAATTGGCCTCATAGGACAACCTCTTTTGTGTGTTTTTGGTAATCCGTACATTATTGGTGTAGATGATCCAACTGGCTTGAGCTTCTGTGCAGTGGCCTCATCAATAAAACCGGCATCTGTCAAAATCTTAATTTCATTAATTACTTTGCGCTCCACCTTGTCTATTTCATCTGATTTATCGTCTAGACGTGTGAATTTTGTATTGTCATTTAACACGTTTTCCATCTTTTGTACGTATTCAGATTTGTCCATTATAACTGCGCTCTTTCCTTTATCAGCGCGTAGTATTTTGATGTCTGCGTTTCTGCTGATATTTCTAAGTGCATTTAGATGCTGCTTTGTCAACGCATGCTGCTCTGCACATTTAGACGATTTCAAGTGTGAAGCCTGATCAACTAGTGTAGCCTTGAACCAATTTTTATAATCAATACTGGTAGGCTCCAAGTCAGCTGTTTGTTCAAATAACAATTCAAATGCTGCCTCAAAATCAACATCGCATTTATTAGAAGGATGTATTCCATAATTTCGGCCCATCGATAGTGCCTCCATTGTTAGCTGATCGATTGGCACTTTTGATAAGTTAAGCACACGCTTATCAAGATCGGTCGGTATTAAATCACACAAAACTCCAGGTTTTACATCTTTTTCCAATTTGTTCAAAATTCTTGTTTTATCTTTCTTCATAACTGTCGGCAAAAACATCAAAAATTTCATTCTTGCAAAAAGACTTAGTTCATCTAATACACAAGATACACACCCAATTCTTGCCTGTAGCACTGCTTCATCTTCCTTCAACTGCTCAATTTTAGAATACGCCAACCTTGTAAGATTTCTTCGGTTGACTCGTAGTTTTGACTTGCGTAAACTGCGTACCAAATCACCTGGGAACCGTAATTGTTTAATACACTGATAATAATGATTTAACCACAATTGCGTTCTTTGCGCTCTACACTTTAACGTCACTAGTTCATCTAGTTTTCTGAAAGATTCTTTTGAAATGCGAGCTTTAATAAAATTCATTGTACCCTTCTTATGTGCAAAAACAAAAAGAAATTTTATCAGATATAAGAAAATTTTCTTTCTCATGGTCTTCTCAAATATCTACTCATGAACATATCTTTATATATAAATTGGAAAGCAAAACAAGATAGAAATATGTGAACAAAGCGAGTGTGAAAAATAGAAACCAATCAAATTGCGTGCGTCACATCCAGTTCAAGCTCAATGCTTGTACGTGCTTCTTCTGCTTACATAAATCCGGCTGCAATTTGTTTATCCATATAGGCTTCGTATGTGGCTATATATATATATATCTAAATATATATATATATATATATATATATAAACATAAAACTCAACTACTGCACCACTGATGTCACACGAGGCAAGCAATATTTAATGGTATGACCACTTATGTTTTAGGCAATCTTTCTTCCAGTTGATTTGTCGTTAATTTCGCATTCTAATTTTATTTCAAATCAATCCGCCTAAATTTGGCGTTATTTTATAAAACCCATGTCGAATTTGGATGTATTTACATATAATGTCTGCGTTTCCTTGTATACCCAAAAGTTTTTTATACTTTTATGTAGACCTTTCGTTTATATTTCAAAAATAACAGTAAAATAATGATGATATCCACTAAAAATTGCAAAGACAGCAAGAGCAATATATCTTTTATATTGGTATCCTCCTTAAAATGGTTGATCAAATCTTAATATATGTTAATCTCAACTGAAAGAGATACCGACATTAGTCCACGTAACATTTTATATTTAGTATAGAAACTGAAAATTGCATGGTTTCCCTGACGTGGAGGAACAGTTGTATGATTGAACGAAATGTTATCTAGTTTGAACTTCAGTTGCAGCAGCACATTTTGCTGTCTTGTTTAATAATAGCTTTCGTCATATCATTAGACAGGCGCGCGTCACGTGTGTGCATCTGTGCGTGTATACAAAATTCAAAATTAATCAGTTAAATTTTAAATAATGCACATGCACATCCATCTAAATGAAACTTGGTCCTATATATATATATGCTATATATATATATATATATATATATATATATATAAATTTATTCATTGCACGAATCAGACTAATTAGTTTTATTCTTTAGCAATTGAAATGATATATAGGATAGGGGCAAACCACAAAGAATCATATTCGGGTAATTTATTAAATTTAATAAAATAATTTATGTTTAGAAAAGAAAATTAGGTAAGTTGATTAACAAAAGAAAAACCAATGTGAGGGGAAATGTTAAAAGGCTTTTAATAAGCGTTCAATGCACCAATAACATTAAATTAAAATTGCAATACCCGAATAGTAAATGGATGAACTTTAGAAGACGTTAATTAACAAGTAATAAGATCATAAGCTCATTACTAAACCAAACCTAATCTGATATTCATCATCATGATACCACTAGCTAATGCTGCGTTCCAAATCAAGCATAACGATATCTTCACAGCTGTGTCATTCATGATATCATTTCTTGATTTAGTGTCGATAGATTCCCTAATCAATATCTTCATCCTGTGATGATTACATGTCTAAGTGTTTGCGATTATCTCAGTTAACAGTCTGTGCCGTCTCAACTGAATTTATATATATATATATATATATATATATATATATATATATATATAATTTATTCTTGATTCAATATATGTTGAGTCATCTTTCTGTTTGTTGTCTAGTTTTAATTTTATGACCTCGTTCATTTACATGCTTCTGCTTCGAGTATATAAACTCCTGACTCTTATCCGTTCGCTTAGATTTCTTTTTATGATAAAAAAATTAGTTTCTAATGCGGGTAATTCTTTCGTATGTTTGGCAAGATACCTTTTGAATAATTGTCAATAAATGCATCAGGTTTATTAGGATGATTTATTGATCATAGAATGTGTACAGATCTGTTGTGGTGTCCTATATCTCTTTGTCAGCTGCTATTCATATTAATGATTCCATGATAATTACGAAAACATTGAATTTTGTCTCATTCAGACTGGTAAATTGACGACCGAGTGACTGAATAGTTCTCTTAGCTTCTGGATGTTGTGATAGATTGTCCTCGATGGCATTAAGCCATAGGTCTGGCACCGTCAGGAATATCATTCATTTCAAAGCATATGTTCAAAACGGCGCATCCAGCGAATTTTAAAAAATTCGCAGTTCTACACAAATCAAAATCCAAAAAATAATTATTCATATACTGTGTCCTTTGGATAAAAAAATAATCATTCCGCCTTAAAATTCAAAAGTCCCACCAACATTATATTTTATTCGACAGCCGCAAATCACTCAAAACAAGGAAATTTTTACTAGCATCTATGCGAGCCCAGATATCCGTTAGACCTAAATAAACTAAAAGTTGATCGAATGGCATGAAACTGAAGAAAGAAATTTGTGCAAACAGCGTCACTTTCATCGCTAACATCGACATAAATTGGACAATAATTTTGTCGATCGACATTGCAATCTGTATACTCTTCTCTGTTGACATGGTGACAAAATAAATATCAAGAAATGGCGATATAAAAAATAGCATACTGAGAACAATTATTACTTACACGTAACAGCCAACAAAGCGAACATATAATCAAAGCTCAATACACCAATACAAGAATAACCGAGTCTCATACATAAATATGTAATACAATAAAAATTACCCCTACAAGCTCACAGATACTTATGAACATCCAATCACAATTCAACTCGTAATAAATCTCTGAGAAGAATAAAAGTAAAACTGAATATCACAGTATTTGTCATCCATTTAATCCAATGAAATCACAAAATATATATTAGTGATATATTTTAATGTGTGTTCTCCAAATAAACTTGCAATTCTGCACTTTGTCATTAAATTTTTTCTCACTTCCCAAAACAAATATATTGTGTAATTATATATATATATATATATATATATATATATATATATATATATATAATTTTGTTTTCGTTTTTTGTCAGTTGTAATTTTATGGTTACCTGGTTGTGAAGAACAAACAAATATTTTGTTATTTATTTATTATGGCATACTTTGTAATATGTATGTCATTTAGGACCAGTAAGTTTTTCCAGAATCTGTAACAAAAACAACATTTATTATAATCAAGGTTGCGATCTTGATATAAGCACCTGACACATTAATTACTTACATATGTCAGTATAAACTAAGAATTGTATAGTGTAGAAAAGGTAACTCATCCTGAAGACCGGTTTCGTCTTTATTGGTAATTCATCACGTACTGGACAGAATTTGCCACAGACAGGTTTCGAACCTGGCCATATCTGCTTCGGAATCTGGTGTTCTATCAACTGAGCCACTCGGCCGCACACCACACTACGCACAATTTTCATTTATATACTAAATAATGTAACTTGGTTAATTTATTTTTCTTTAGGTGGGGCTCATATGTTATCCATTCAGACCCAAAGATCCAACTAACCAATCCCAATCTGTCAATACTGAACAGACACCACACTACATGGGAAGTGGTATTGAGATGAACATTTATATAATTAAACGAACATTGGTTGTGCGGCCGGTGATGTAAATTATTATAAAGAATGTTGCGATCTTGATATAAGCACCTGACACATTAATTACTTACATATGTCAGTATAGACTAAGAATTGTATAGTGTAGAAAAGGTAATTCATCTTGTAGAAATGTTTCGTCCTTATCGGGAACTAATCATGTACTGGCCAGAAATTGCCGCGGCCAGTATATGATGAGTTCTTAATAAGGACGAAACATTTCTACAAGATGAATTATTATTTCTACGTTATACATTTCTTAGTTTATACTGACATATGTAAGTAATTGCTGGGTCAGTTGCTTATATCAGGATCGCAACCTTGATTATAATAATTGTTATCACCACAACGCGCAACCAATGTTCGTTTAATTATACAAATGTTCATTTTAATACCACTTCCCCATATAGTGTTGTGCCTGTTCATTAACGACAGATTTGGGATGGTTAAATGGAACTTTCTGTATAAATTGATGTCATATGAGCTCAACCTAAAGGAAAATAGACTAACCAAGTTACATTAGTTAGTATATAACTGAAAATTGTGAGGTTTTTGGTGTGCGGCCGGGTGGCTCAGATATTAGAGCACTAGTTTCAGAAGCAGATGTGCCCAGGTTTGAGCCCTGTCTGCGGCAAATTCTGGCCAGTACATGGTGAGTTCCCAATAAGGACGAAACCGGTCTACTGGATGAATTGCCTTTTCTACACTATACAATTCTTATTTTATACTGACATATGTAAGTAATTAATGGGCCAGGTGCTTTTATCAAATTCGCAACCTTGATTATAATATTTGTTATCACCGCCCGCGCAACTAATGTTCGTTTAACAAAAACACGTATGAACATACGCTTTGTGCTTACTGCCGATCCACCAATAGGGGTTGCCACTACGCGCCAAACTCATCACGCAGTTGTTCGAGAAATTTTGTAGAGTTCGATCGTGCCGGCTCCTATTGCGAAATCGTTTGCAAACACTACGGACTTAGTACATGAGATTGCATTCTGTGTTTATGTTGGTTTTGGCATATTCTTCCGTTCCAATTTCATTAAACTGATTACTAGACGCCTTTTAACTAAAGCATGTATTTCACATTCTATTCGTTCTGTATATCTGGAATCCAAACAGTTTATGTTTAATTCGTTTCCAGTTTCATTTACTTTTTTATTTTCATACTTCTCACATCAAATAACCTACAAGGTACATCGAGGATACACTTTGAGTCAAGCAATGTGTCTTTTACAGCAATATCCGGATCGCGTAATACTTCATATTGCTCGTAGACGCAATGAAGGCACCAAAATGTACACTGGGCCCGGTCAGACTGAGACTTCACAATTGGGGCCTGTCAGTCGTCATCATACCATTGGTCAGGTTTGTGATACGAATCCGATACAGGTGCATCTTCCTAATGAAAATCAACAGAAGTCTCCCTGTACTACAGCTGCTGGCAATCAAAAATTAGACATATCTGGAAAATGTCTGCAGAACCGAAATGGCGTGGTAAGTGCTTATCCACCTACAACAAAGTCAAAGAGATCAAAGTCTGCACTTGGCATGCCTAAGACCAGTCATACTGAAGTGAATTCGGCTCTAGACAACGAAATCAGTCAACATATAGCTGTTCCGAAGGCACCATCCATCAGGCGTAGTGAAACTGCTGTTAGACGATCACTAAGAAAGGTAATTAATTATGGGGCATGCTTGAATATAAGCGATTATACATGATCAATCTTTGGAAGTAAACTCTTTCTAACATTTCATGAGCATTAACATTGCCTAAATATCCGTTAAGCTTTAATGTTACTGATTTTCCATGGCTTCTGGTTTCCAAATCAATTGCTTTTAAATATGATTAATTTTATTTATATAATAGGAAATTATTCTTCAAATCAGGTTTGCTAGCTTGATAATAACACTAATGCCATTGCATTTAACTAGTCGCACAACATCGTCAAATTACCGTCAGTTACAACTACTGATGCGTTTCGACCTTCCATGATCATCATCAATGTATGACGGAAAACTGACTAGCAAAAATCAAACAGAAATGCAAATTTAAGAAAAGCAAATTTATATATGCGGCTCTCAATTCTAGTAGTTTTTCGTGCATTGTACTTGACAGGCACAAATCTTAAAGTTTTGTAGCTTTCGCTAAATGTATATGGATTGTACAAATAAACCATCATTGACTGCGCGGGAGTTGATAGCATTTCATCAAATCATGTTTGCGAGTATCATATAAACGCCAATCCCATTGTATTTATCCAGACGAACTACAATCGAAAATTAATTGTGTTCTGCTAGAATGTTCAGTCAATCAACATAAATTAATAAAACACTTCAGTCTCTTGGATTTATCAGGTACGCATTGCGTCAAGTGGAATCATTCACTATCAGAAACTAATCAAAATATTCCTTTAATATTTGCAAATAAATTGTATATCTGTTATTTCGAAAATTATTTAAACATTCGCTTATTGAATTGTTAATTTAAAATGTTGGCCCTAAAGATAAATATGAAGCCTGAGTCCTTTTTTAAAAATATATATGGCTTTTATTTTTTTAATTTCTTTAATTTTGTCAAAAGATCCTTTTTATGACCGCTAATAGGCATAATTATGAAACCAATGCCTTCTCTAAATTGATTTGTTCTATCTCACTTGAGAGTCATATATTCAAATTTAAATAAGACAAACCTTTTTTCTCACAATTTATTTGGTTTAGAAAGTAAAATTTAGTTGTTGGTACGCACCAAGTACTCACCAGATTTTCTTCTTTTTGCACGAGAAGTTAACAACTATCGAAATTAAGTTTGTAGACATTACATAAACCCCAATTATTTCTATTCAAGTAGGTATTCTTTTAAAGCCAAGACATAACCGTAAATTTCATGTACATTTGACAGAGAGGCATCAGATCTTAATGACTGATTTATTGGTGTTCCGTCTGTACGGTTTTCTGAGAGCAAACATCTATGGAACTCGTGCTTTTCGGTCTCGAGACGTATATACGTTTATTCTGACAATCGATCGTCTTAATCCATTTGCTGATGAAATCCCCCCCAATAGGGGCGTTTGAGTGTTTGCTACAACAATAGACATAAATTTGATATATTCATTTATTAATAATTTAGTGTTCCATTCGCCGGCAGCCAACATTAACGCGCCTGTTGCATGATATATATGTTCTTAGGTTTCAGTTAGTTTAACGGCCAAGTCATTCGAAATACCGACACATCAGCTCCAGCATCTAACTGAATAATTACTTACTATCTATTGAAGATTTCTAAAATTTAACTTTAATTAAAGTTCTTACATGTGGCAATGTTTTCCATACTTCTATTTCTTCGAATGCCATCTGATTCTGAACAATTTTAGGGTTCACTGCTGGTCCTCTTCTCTCGAAATACAAATCGTAGCATCCAAATGATTTAAATTTTGGGCATGAGTCCGACGATCAATATTGGTGAGATGGTGGACCTTATTTTCTTGTTGAACTGGCTGTTCTTTAGGCGAACTATAATGATTTAGCCTCTCCTTAGATGATGTATCCGTCGCAGTTGGTGTCTTTATATTTTGACCTTGCTTCCAATCAACGGGCTGCCGACGTCCGTCCCGGATTCGCTGATTTTGTCACGTCTCTGTCGGATGTTGTAACAGAACTCGTACGTGGTGTCACACCAGCCAATATGGTGGTCATCACGGCCAAACTTTTTAGAGCCTGAGTTCTTACTTCCAGGCCTCCCTGCACACTCGAGATTGCGCCATATCTGGTAGGATCCAGGAGCATAAACATGATGGCCTCATTCGGTTGAAACCTAGTCAAAGACACATTTAGCTTGACAACCACCGCATGATGCATGCCACGATATCATGGGGCATCTGGCCCGGTAGTTGTATGAGTCTCTCCAATTCTGAATACATCTCCTCAGGCCTGGCTCGGAAATAATCCAAAATTCGTCTTTTATGGTCGACAGGTAATTCTAATTAGACCGCAAACGTTCGGTCAACTAATTCTCGGACAGCCACACGTACAATTAGAGCTTCTAATGGAAATTCTTGCGGTCGAAACGAAGCTTCAAATTCTCGATCCACAACTGTGGCCTTTTCACATCCAGGGGTGCAAGAATAAGATTAAATTCTGAGGACGTTAAAAAAAATCTCTTTGAATCAAATAAAAACTCTGGAATATGTCCGTACGCTGTCACTTGGACGCGGTCGCCATTATTGACTTCACCTATATTGGTTGGGTCCTTTATGCGGGTTCCTTAAGAATTTGTTTTAAGTTGGTCTTCTAGCGGAGACTTAATTATCCCTAACTCCGCTGTCAAATTGTTAATTTTTGCAGACAATACTCTTACTAAGATTTCCAATTCGTCAAAAATTACTTGTTCATCTCAACTCACATGCTTTATTTTTAATCAATTGTTTAAAAGAGTTTGCTCGTATAAAGCGTGTCCATTTAGTAAAAAAACTAAAAATATTTATTATCTTATATTCACTTCCGCGGCTCGAAGGCTGCTTCCGTCATGTGAGCTGACTGCTTCATCATAATTCGTGCACTTCTGTGAGGACTTTCTGTTGTATTCATTTCAGCCTTATATAGGACAATTGGAGCGTTCGCGGCTTCAAAGTTGGCTATTGCTACAATTTGAACATCAAAACAGCAAAAATCATGTTACCATTCTTACTAAGATTCACTCGTTTTTAAATAATGGAAATTTCTCCCATACTTAATTTTAAACCAACGACGGAGAATTGGTGAATAATGACAAAGTGTCAAGTGTACGCATTCGAATACGCTCAAATTTCACATTTTCTATAGTTTCTACAAGTTCAAAAGAAAATGAAACCGACAAATCAAATTAAGGCAGATGCATAAAAAATGATTCTACCCTGATGGTTCACATATTGACTTGGTGTTGGAAAAACAATTTCTGACTTGCTCGTAGCTCAAAAACTAAACTTGCCTTGTCATGCGCAAAGCGCAACAAACAAAAATGACGTTTCATAAAAACTATTCCCCTTGCGTCGAAATAGTTTTCTAACACTTACTCAAATAGAATTATAATTTTCCATTTTGCAATAGAAGTAGCTTTTATACGCTAGCCTTTTAATAGGACATTCCTAAAACCATTGCCAAAGCCACACTGTTAATTCTAAATTTTGCGTATTCAAACTAAATATTTATTTTAATATTTCTTCTTACCAAAATTAAATTCGTTCATAGTTTTGTTCGCCATTATACTCTTTTTATAATATATCACTTTGAAATTTATTCCCGAAAGAAATGTTGCACAGTTTCGAGGCTAACTATCTGATAGAATATTTTTTTAAGTTTGAAAAATTGAAAACGGAACTGTAAGTCATTAGTTGTACATAAATCCGGCGTTTTCTGCACAGACTGTTTCATCAATGAATAACTTTCGTGTATTTTGCGAAGTCTATGACATTTAAAAATTGATCTAATAACAGAATAAAGTCTTATATCGTGGTGATATCAGACTTGCGAAATTAATATTATTGGACTGTTAAATGATATCCATGGCTTTGTGAGAATAAAGTTATCATAATATTACGACAATATGTTTAAACACCATAATTTTGACGTATTCACTGCATAAAAATCGCTCGGTAATCAAAGTTTTGTTCCAATTTCATGAAGGAGGATCTGACGCCTTCATATGGTAAAGTTCTTGCTCATAAAAAATAGTTTGTATTCCATATCACATCATATATCATTGAAAACATTATTTGAGTCAATTTTCAACCAAATAAAAGATTTTAATCCTAAGAGTCCAGGACTACAAAGAAGAATAATATGACAGGAAATTCTATTTTATTTGGACGCTGTTTTTGTATGACAAAATAGAACGGGTTTTCTGTATTCAACACATATTTGATGTAGACAAATTGTTCAGTTCAAAGAAAGTCCTAAAATATAATTTAGCAATATAAATGTGTAATGTGCCATTACACTAAACTAAAATTTATTATACGTTCGTAATTGCACATCATATGGCTCAAATCTCATACACCTGCTCAATAGATATGACCACAAAGATACAATTTAAGTGCAAAAATAAGAATGAGTTAGCAATAATATAAGTGTTTCGCATTGGAAACTGCAGCTTGATTTAAGCAAACCGAAAATGCATGTACTGCGGTTGATCCCCATTTCCTAGGTAGTACATAATCACTTGGAATTTTTCCTATTTTACATCTAATTTTATCTTTATTGGCTTTCTGATATGCACTTTAAAAGTTTTAAAAAAATTAATTTGTAACTACTTGAGTAGGAAATTTGAACAAAATATTTCTTTTATTTGACCAACTTTCTGTTTGTATTTTCTCAGTGCGGGTATACTCTGCTACATAGAATGTAAATACGCCTTTGTATTTTCTAAATCGCAGTGTCCGCCCTGGTATTTGTAGTTTATTTTTTATCGATGCAAAGTTTTCTATGCATAGATAAATTTTCCCGTTGTAACATTGAAATACTTAAGCTGATTTTATTCGAAATTTTCTCTCATTTATGTCACCAGCGTTGTAAACGACTATCGATATTTCTGTATTTTCGAAACGTATGCATTTAGCGCCTTAAAACAGTGAGATGTAATCAGTACGCGCAGTTAAACCATAGTATCAAAATAATGCTATTTGTTGAAAACTAATCTGAAGATAATTTAATACCATAGTGGAAAAATTATTTGCAGGAACTCTATAGATGGTGGCAGAGTGGCGCAGGGGATAGAGCGATAGACCCCGAAGCAGACGTGGCAACGTTCGAGACCTGTTCACCTCAAAATTAAAATTAGTACATGCACAGTTCCAAATAAGGACGAACCCGGTCTACTAGTTGCATTGTCTTTTTTACCTTTTACAATACATTGTTTGTACTGACAAATGTATGACTTATATGATTAATGTTCATATCAAGTCCGCAACCTTGATTTATTGTTGCTCTTCTTTCAAATGAGTTTGACAAATGGCAGGATAAGCATAGATGATATGCCAGGGCTTATTGTCGTTGTTATAACCATAAATAGCGATGTACAAGCATTTGATATTTGACGCTTTACTGCCACATAAGCATGAAAATGTGTAAATGATAATAAAATAATGACTAATGAGAATTGGATCTACACTCGTGGTAATATCTATCAACACAATACTAAAATAAGGCATTGTATCGTACGTTCAATGCACATCCACACTAATTTGTGTAAATTTCATCGGAAATAGCCCCTGATTTCGATTACAAATGTTATTCAGGTGGCTGCATCTACGCTTTTCAATCGATCGTTCGACTCAAGCACTTTTCAACCGGATGAGACGAAGGATCAGAGTAACAAGTGCCTTTTCAGACAAACTGACGATCGTATCTTGCATTGTGCCATGGTCGCGCCTGATTCAAAAGTGGATGGAAATGTTGGCGTCCACGATGAGAGCAAAGCAGACTTCCACCCTGCCGCATTTGATCGGACTAATTGCACACAGACGGCTTTAGCGGAACTTGATCGAAGAGAAGGTAATACCCAGCATTATCTACACAAACTTGTTATTTTAATTGCAAATTTTTTATTTGAATACGAAGTGAAATTTGTAGTCATCTGACAACTACAAAAAATCGGAGTTAAATTTCACTATTACGCATTTCATCATCTTTGTGGCAGAACAAAACTGAGTAATTTTTAACATTATATATTTTTTACGTAAATTAAAGTTAAAATTAAAAGTCAAGTGAAGTATAAAGCAGGTTTAGCATGTTATTTATTCAAACTAAGTAAATAAAGGAATCGAGCCTTTTTCTAGAAAGAAATTAAATAAGAAATGTATGGCAAACACTAAGAAGGATTCTGTTGATGATCATGATAATTTTTTTTATAGCTTTTGCTAATTTACTCTGTTTATTGTTGAAAATATCTACTCATGAACATATCTTTATATATAAATTGGAAAGCAAAACAAGATACAAATATTTGAACATGGAGAAAAGTGTGGAAAATAAATCAATCGGTAATAGTGTGCGTCAACTCCAGTTCAAGCTCAACCTGCTTGTACATGCTTCTTCTGCTTACATATAATCCGGCTGAAAATTTGTTTATCCATAAGGCTTCGTATGTGGCTAGCTCTCTTTTGTTTTTGCATTTCTAGTGATGCTTAGCCACATATCGAAGCCTTTATGGATTAACACCAGCCGGATTTATGTAAGTAGAAGAAGCACGTACAAGTATTGAGCTTGAACTCGGTGACGCACTCAATTTGATTGATTCTCATTTTCCAATATCTCTATGTTTCCTAAATATTTTATCTTGTTTGCTTTCCAATTTATATATAAAGATATGTTCATGAGTAGATATTTGAGAAGACCATGATGAAAGAAAATTTTCTTATATCTGATAAAATTTCTTTTGTTTTTGCACACAAGAAGGGAACAATGAATTTTATTAAAGCTCGCATTTCAAAAAAAAGGATAATTTGTTTATGGTGTAAGTCCTTAAAGTAATAAGCTATCTCTTAACTGTACTAACAAAACAGTTTCGTCTCTAAATAAACATGAACCTAACTTTCTAAACATCATGCTGGTTAATTGAAACCTTGCGATAAATAATTGGTAGAGAATACAGCGGTTAATTCACTAATAATATGTCAATTCAAATAATGTACAAACGCGTTAAAAACATGATAATCCAAACTAAATAAATAGGCAGTAGAAAATTGATTATCATTAATTATACACTTTTCTAGTTTGTTTAAGGTTCGTTTAATTCTTCCTATAACAAACAAAACAAATTTACCACAATTTTGACGATATTACACAGTGATGTTGCCACAGAAACCCCGTTTTTCGGTCGTTAATTTTAGGTGTTAATCTTTTCTTAATTCGAGTTTCCGCTTCCCTTGACGTTGCCAGTTCAGTTTTTCTGTCCTTCTCCAACGTGCTCCTTTTATCATATTATTAGTTTTTCTGTTTTGCTTTGCTTATGTCAACTTTCTTTGTAGGAATATTTTGTTTCATACAAAAAGCATCTTATTAAGACATTCAGTTAATCCTCTTTCCTATAATTCGCAGAAAAATGTGTGTTTATTGGTCTTAGTATTAGTTAAATATTAACTGCCTCGGATGATCCAACTTCTTTCCAATTCTATAAAGTTATACTTTAGAAGCGCCCGCAGACTCCTTTTTGATTGTATTTAGCCTAAATACATCTTCAGCGCCCTAATTTAAGCTGAAAAGTAGCACTTGGTCTTATTTGAACAGTTTAGCTGTCACCTAATATAGATGCCGCGTTTATATTATTCTCATATTTAATTAAATCCACCAATTTCACTCAGGCTTCGAAGTCCAATTTTATTTGATCAGCTTTTCGTTTAAGAGCAGCTTCTAATGAAATTATATGTTCGTAGAGATTCTTTACACACTTTTCAGCTAAATTCATTTAGCTCCACATTAATTTTTTTCGCCCTCCATCGTTTCCATTTTCAACTTCCTAAAATTGTTCTCTGCAGAAATAGTTTCTATAGATAATCTCCAGTCCTCAATGCTCTTCTCAATATTTGATATATAGAAGTTGTAGGATCCATCTTCCAAATCACGTGCATAGAACCAGCGCCAATTGATGAGTCGTCAATTAGCATAAAAACGCTTATGTCCATTATGTTATACTTTTTATTCATGCCAATTTCAGAATTTTAGATTATTTATTACTAGGTAACACCAGATGCACAAATTTAAATATAGTAGTTGTCAGCAACATAGAATTTATATTAATTATACAATTATACAATTTGTGACTGTGCGGGTGATGAAATGTGTTCCTTAAATTGTGTGCAAAAAATTGGATAAGCGTTTATTTTAGGGCCGCAAAATACATTCAAAGACTATTTGTCAGGGCTTGATTGCTTGCAAAACGTGAACGAAAGTAAAATAGAATTTTATTTAAGAAATTGTGAATCAAAGCGTGTGGCTAAAAATATTATATACTTTTATCAATTATAATTGAAACAAGCAACTAAGTAAAATACTGTTTGTTGCGGAGAACTAATATATATGCAAGTATGTATTAGGTGTTGCGAACCTAGTAACAAATTAGTTCAGTTGTGACCTGAAGGATAGACAAAGGCAGTGCAGACGAAAGTATAATCTCATGCACATTCGTTATCATTGCTTACTGGCGACTCGGTATGAGTCAATATTACGCTCCCTTTAACCGCTATTTATTTTGGTCAAGATGTGGGATAACGGTTACGAACGAATGTATTATCATCCTAGATGAATGTTTGTAGACCTGCAATAGTGACTAGCTAACATCATCATAAAGCTTTACAACAGTGCGACTTCAACGCTAACTCACACTATGTAATATCTGTACCGACTCTGGTAAGGTACTAGCATGGCTATTGTGTTAGTAACCGATACCAACATTATTCTACCGAAAGGTACATGGTACTAACACTAGTGGTTTCCGAGTCGGAACATGCTCCAACATAATGGATGTCAATTTATGCTATATTTCACCGAAATTCGAAATTACAACAATACTTCTGAACACCTGTTCACTTCAGTGAAATCCATATACCCTGGCCTTGATCGATTTCAGTTATCACATTATCGCGGTAAGCATGACATCATTCAATTCAATATAAAATTTAAATACTGTTTGTTGCGGAGAACTAATATATGTGCAAGTACGTATAAGGTGTTTGCGAACCTATGTAACAAATTAGGTCAGTTGTGACCAGAAGGATAAAACCAAAGGCAGCATGAACGGAAAGTATAGGGATACCTTCATGCACATTCGTTTTGCGTGCTTAGCTTAATACAGATACTTGTATATATATTAGTTCTCCGCAACAAGCAGTATTTTAACTGTTAGTATATTGATTTGAATGATGTCATGCTTACCGCGAAATGTGATAACTGATATCGATCAAGGCCAGTGTGTATGGATTTACTGAAGTAACAGGTGTGTTCGTAGAAATTAGTTGTAATTCTCAATTTCGGTGAAATATAGCATAAATTGATATCCATCATGTTGGTACCATGTTCCGACTCCGGAAACCATAGTGTCGTACCATGTACCTTTTCGAGTACAATAATGCTTGTATCGAGTTACCAACACAATAGCCATAGTGTTGAAGTATCCTTACCAGAGTCGGTATATACTTCATATAGTGTGAGCGGGCGTTGAAGTCGCGATTGTTGTAGACTTTATATGATATTAGCTTCACTATTGCAGGTTTACACATTCGTCTAAGGAGATTGTACCGTCCCTATTATCCCACATTCTTGACCAAAATATATAGTGGATTAAACGGCGTAATACCGGCTCTACTGATGAGTCGCCAGCACGAAACGAATGTGCATGAGATTATACTTTCTTCCGTTCATGCTGTAAGCCATATTTATCCTTCTGGTCACAACTGACCTACTTGCTGGCCATAGGGTTCGCAACACCTTATACATACTTGCGTATATATTAGTTCTCCGCAACAAACAACAGTATTTAAATTTTATATATTGGGAATTGAATGATGTCATGCTTACCGCGAAATATGATAACTGATATCGATCAAGGCCAGGGGGTGTATTGGATTTACTGAAGTAACAGGTGTTCAGAAATTGTTGTAATTCTCAATTTCGGTGAAATATAGCATAAATTGATATCCATCATGTTGGTACCATGTTCCGACTCGGAAACCATAGTGTTAGTACCATGTAACCTTTTCGGTACAATAATGTTGGTATCGGTTACTAACACAATAGCCATAGTGTTAGTATCCTTTACAGACTCGGTATACATATTATATAGTGTGAGTTAGCGTTGAAGTCGCATTGTTGTAGACTTTATATGATGTTAGCTTCACTATTGCAGGTTTACACATTCGTCTAGGAGATTGTACCGTCCTATTATCCCACATTCTTGACCAAAATATATAGTGGTTAAAGGGCGTAATACCGGCTCCTACTGATGAGTCGCCAGTAAGCACGAAACGAATGTGCATGAGATTATACTTTCCGTTCATGCTGCCCTTTGGTTTATCCTTCTGGTCACAACTGAACTAATTTGTTACTAGGTTCGCAAAACCTAATACGTACTTGCATATATATTAGTTCTTCGCAACAAACAGTATTTAACTGTAATATATTGAATTGAATGATGTCATGCTTACCGCGAAATATGATAACTGATATCGATCAAGGCCAGAGTGTATGGATTTAACTGGAGTAACAGGTGTTCGGAAATTGTTGTAATTCTCAATTTCGGTGAACTATAGCATAAATTTATATCCATCAGGTTGGTACCATGTACCGACTCGGAAGCCATAGTGTTAGTATCCAGGTACTCTTCGAGTACAATAATATTGGTATCGGTTACTAACACAATAGCCATAGTGTTAGTATCCTTTACAGACTCGGTATATATATTATATAGTGTGAATTAGCGTTGAAGTCGCATTGTCGTAGACTTCAGATGATGTTAGCTTCACTATTGCAGGTTTACACATTCGTCTAGGAGATTGTACCGTCCTATTATTCCACATTCTTCTACCAAATATATAGTGGTTTAAGGGCGTAATACCGGCTCCTACTGATGAGTCGCCAGTAAGCACGAAACGAATGTGCATGAGATTATACTTTCCGATCATGCTGTCTTTGGTTTATCTTTCTGGTCACAACTGAACTAATTTTTTACTAGTTTCGCAACACCTAATACATACAAGTAACTAAGTAGTATTTTCGTCGTACCTGCTTATATTTGAACTTATTTAAATTGAACCATAAATTTCCATTCAGTAACAGTAAAATATATTGATTCTGCAATATAAAATGTTTAACTCTACTTGAGTAATTATGTTAGGTTTTCATTTTTACAAATCGCTTTAATTCAGAATTCAATAAAAAAGAATGACCAGAGTCAAATGAGTTTATAATTATTTATTTACCTTTTTGCCATTTGGTTACCAGCCATGTTAGGGATGCGATACTTGAAATTATGCTTGATTATTTGTGTTTACCATTTGGCTATATGCCAATTACTTCACCCATGATTTGTGTTTCTAGATAAGTACAATGTATTTTGTTGTTAAATTAAAATAATTTTCATCTACTTTTCCAACTTTGTCTTAAGAATTGTATAGATATAATGAATTATTTTAATATGCAATTATTTTCACCCATTTATTTTAAAACTAAAATATGAAAAAAGAAATGGTGTGTTGTTACAAACAGTTTTAAATTTTGCAAAGACCGCAACATTTGTCCGAAAAAATATAAATATACAAAATATTTTCTTTGAGCAAGAACATTGAAAATTAATGAGGCAGAAGTTCCATCAAGTAATTGTATGCTCAACAGTTTAGACAATTTGTAACAAAAATTGAGAATATTTTTTTATTGAAAGTGTGACGTTCGGATACAAAATCGTTACATTAGAGCGCAGATGAAAATTGCTCCTATTCTTTACTATCAATCATCTTGATTCTAATGTGCAATACCTGAAGTAATATAAGAAAAATCCATGGAAGAGTTAGATTCGAAAGTACTTTTTCGCCACATAAAAGCCATAAAAAGGCATTTCATAGAGGTGAATTTAATATAATATTCTTCCTAAAACTTATACTCCTAATTTTTTTTAAAGGTAAGCGAAGCAAAATCTGAAAGCTAAATTAAATGTTATACCGGTATCCGGACCTAGTTCTGCTCGCATTGAAACGTTTTCATTTTTCTCATTAATTCGATGCGCATTTCCATTTTTCATCGACAAAATAACCGTAACGATCAACTTAGCATGAATTATTAATTTGCCATTGTAAAATTAACGACAGAGAAGGCAACGGATATTCGGAGAATTTGATCAGATATCCACTGGTTTTTATATTAAAAAGGCAACTTTTATTTATATTACCTCGTTTTGGTTTTTTCAAAGCACAAATACAAAGGAACTGGCGAATCGCCAAATGTCTTCCATTTTTACACCTTTTGTCTGATCAATTTCGTTATAAATTGGCAGCAGCCTCAGTTTTTTTGGCAAATTAAAATATCAATTCTTTAAACAATGGTATGTGATTGCTCATGAGGAAGATTATTTAAATGTGCCTGTAGACGTACAGTTTATAGTTTTTTCAACATGAAACAAAATAATCGAGGTCGTGATAAGCAAAATCATCTGAATTCCTTCGGACAGATATATCTAGAATTGCTTTCATCACTGAAATTACGCGTGGGTGCGCGCAATTTACTAGACCTCCTGGTTATATGGGCATTAAAATTTTGGTACGTGTTGCTTATACCTAAATTCAAGCTTCTTGAGTGCTCATGCCAAACGGTCGGCAACAGCAAGAAATTGCGAAGCGCGATAAAATATAACTAAACGTATCTTAAAATAAGACATTTCGGCAAACCTAGCGAAATTTAAAACAACTTTATTCTTTAAACAATAATTGATTGCACGGGTGGTGGTAAAAATTCTTTAAACGAAGATTACGAGCTTGTAGTAAACACCGATCCCATTATATTTAACCAGTCGTCAAACAACAAAACAAAACTACCGCCAGTCGCATGAACTCACACGTTCCGACCTTCCATGATCATCATAAAGGTACGACGGCAAACTGCCTAGCGAGGATCAAACCGCACTACAAGTAAAGGGAAAGCAAAATTAGATACTCGGTTCTCACCTCTAGTTGTCTAACATATGTTGTAAATTATTAGAAATGTAGTCTGCACAATTTCTATTTAATCACGAACATTCACAGCTTTCGCCACACACAGATACATATAGACAATGCAATTAAGCAATAACTGGTTGCGCGGGTGGTGGCAACAATTCTTTAAACCAAGTTTGCGAGCTTAAGATCCAATTGAATTTAACCAGTCGGCGAACAACAATTATATCGATATATTCGATTGTTTTTCAAAAAAATTTAATTATATAAAATGGCACGATAATATTTGTGTTCAATTTAAAACGTTTTATTTTTTCGATAGACATGGGAATTAAAGCGCCAAATAAGTCAAATCTAATTATCCCTTAAACGTTGTCAATGATTTTACTTAAATACAACGTGTACACAAACATATATTTTTTTCTGTTTTACAACATTTTTTTGGGGGGATGATTTATAAGTGTATTTGCGTATTTCTGCGTGTGCATGTGTTTTTATATGTACGTGAATGGGTCATTCTTATTCTATTGCAGAGTGATGCTTGAAATCTGGTCGTTCTTGTCTTGTATATTTAGAGGGAGAAAAAATTTCCTCTTCGAGATAAAAATATGGCCGATAAAAATAATGACTCTTGTTAGCTAACATTGGAACTGATTCCCAAACTCTGTCTTGCTAAACATTGTGAATCCACCGTATTCAGATAATTAAATTACTTCAGCCACGATTCTTTGGTCTTATACTTATATGGCTCTTAATATGTCAGCAAGACATTTTGTTTATAAGGAACAATACCCCGCAGTTAAAGTCTTGCAACTAACATAGTCATGTTCATGGACTATATATCAGGACTATTTTTTTAGAATTGAGGCCCTTTATGATCAATTGTGATCATGTATTATGTTTTTAGATAGTTATCCTAAGTAGAATAACGAAAATTATAAAATTTAAAGTATAGCATGACAAGTATCAAATGAGTTTTAATCGTGACCATAAAGTAATTCTACAGTCAAAATTTCAGTCACGTATAATTTAGGGGGACTAATTAGTGGGGAAGCTGTGTTGTTTCCTATAAAAATAGTATTTTAATTATGACTGTGCTTTTTAAACAGTTTAACCTTGAAATGTAAGAGCGACTTCGGAAGGTAGAAATGTGTCAGAAAGTTTTAATCAAGACAGTTCTTCTATGCTGTCCAATGAGTTAGTAAACTGAGCCTCAAGGCTTGAGTTCAACTCTGTTGAGCTTTAATATTGGAGAAGGGCCGAGTTGACATATCAATACTGAAGAAATAATAATAATAATAACATTATTATTATTATTATTATTATTATTATTATTATTATTATTATTATTATTATTATTATTATTATTCTTATTATTATTATTATTATTATTATTATTATTATTATTATTATTATTATTATTATTATTAATGCTAATATTATTATGAGAATATGCACTAGTATTAATATCATTATTATTATTAATAGTAGAATTGATAGTAGAGTAGTAGTAGTAGTAGTAGTAGTAGTAGTAGTAGTAGTAGTAGTAGTAGTAGTAGTAGTAGTATTTTTTGTTGTATTTTGAGAAACATTAGTTCTTCTCGGCTTTTAACTTATTGGTATTATTATAATTGCATATATTAATTTTATTATTGTTCTTATTTTCATAATTGTTATAAAGTTCTTGTGCCATGCTTGCCATTAATGATAAATATATCTATTAAGGTCTATGAATTACATGTAAGCCGCAAAACCTTATATTCTGGGCTTCATTGTATTTTATCTGTCACCATTCTGTGCAGGTACTATTTATGAGAAACTAATATGGATCAGGAGCTCCATTCAATCTTCTAAAAATGTTATTTTTATTCCGGCTCAACTCCAGTTATTGTTTATTAGGCATTACTTCTCTAATAACAAGTTGGTGCAAATAAAACTAAAGTCCGCAAGAATAAAAGGCATAACCTCATTTATACATGCGTTTCGTGCTTGCTCATGTAAGTCAACATTATGTCGTGTTCGGATGATGTCCATAGGCGTTAAAAATGCGTCTTTTGATGTATTTGAGTTTAGATGTTCCGCGTTGTGTCATTGCTAAAAACGCGTTTTGGGTCAGTTATAAGTGAATAGTGACTGTCAACATCGTGGCAACCAATCATTGATAATCTGATTAAAATATACAAAATGATAGGAATATATATATATATATATATATATATATATATATATATATATATATATATTGTCAATACTTCAGCCCAGTCCAGTAGAGTGAAAGTGTTATGTATGAACAAGAGTTTAGCTTTGGGTTCTAAATATCATACCTTGTACTTGTTTTTTTCCTTATTGATCAGTGTTCCGCCATGCTTTTAGGACAACAAGGGCAGGTAAAAGCACGTCTGTAGATGTAGCAGAATTTGTCGTCAACTCGCTAACTATGGCTTAAATTTCGCAAAATTTATATGAAAAGTAATTATCCCTGCCCGAACAATCACTCAAAATATTTTAGATCATCACTCTATAGTAAATCTAGGCTTATATACTACCTTGTAATTTAAGAAATTGCAAGAGTAACAGTTTAATCAGTCAACATTATTATTTAAATGAGCTCCTTCCCGGAATGGCGCATGTCAGGTGCTGTATCGAACGATAGAGACATGCACATGAACTGCGCGTCTATCTAGTAAAAGGACGGTAGTTGTTGTTAAATCATTCAGTCATAAGTTAAAATGAATCTTTCTAAACGAAATTTTCTCACTCGGTTATAATTTTTTCTATTTGATGTAATTGATGATATTGCTCAAAAATGAAAACCGAAGTATCTAAAAAAATGGGTAATATGGCCAACACCTTGTTAACCACATTAGGCATGAATTAGCTAAAAAAAATGCATGATTTAGAACATATTTAAAGTTCGTCATCTAAAATTTTAAAATTCTCATCACCACTCGTACAAACTGTCATGGACAATTTAAATATATTTTGCATATTTAGAGAAGGCGGCGAAAATCCAGCTACGTGACTGCATAGTAACCGTGCCTCAGAAATTTTATTAATATACTATATGAGCGAAATTACAATAGTGAGGAGAATTGCATTTCTGCCTCTAAAACGTATATTTTAATCGTGTCTAAATTGCTGATAGTCAGTTTTCCGTCATGCTTAAATGATAAACAGTAAAGATTAAAATGCCTCCGTACATCTGGCTGATGGCAGTTTTTTCATGTTACGCGTCTGGCTGAATCACGTTTTTTTGTTTATTTCAAGTTTGCAAACTTCAGCTTATCAAATTGTGTAAATTCCAAAGGAGGCGCTTAAATTTTAACATTTAGTTTTACCGTTTAGGCATGTGAATACATTTTTTGCTTGTTTAATACGTTATATAATTCAGTATTACTTTAATATTTCATATCAAATATACGAAAAAAGAAATGCACTTACGAACTCACACATTCATAAAGCACAGTAATCTAAGTAAGAATTGTGTTTAGGATAATTTTCCTTGTGACAGGTATAGTTAATGATATTATGGCATCACACTGAGACAAATGCAAAGCATGACGGCTGAACTCTGTTTTATCACAGAATAACACTTCCACCAATTTGGGTTCGTTTGATTTGACGTGAAAAGGTGCAAATCTTGCAGAATTTCTACTACATTCAGTGCACTTTAAGGTCTTGTGCACGTTAAGGTTGCTTTATACTGCCATTTGCGTTTGCACAAACATTTGTTACTGCATTGTAATAATAGTGGAAATATGACAAAGTTAGCGAACGCATGAAGGGTGCACCAAAATTCATCAGCTGTCATTTAAATATTATTTATCGCAGACGCTATCCACAAAAGAATATTTTGTGCACAAACAAAAATAAAATCAATATTCGCTGTTATTGTTAATCATGAAGTGAGATATGTCTTATTTAATTTACATAAATAAAGTTGAAGAATAAATTCAGGTTTCTCTTTAAAATACATTCGAAGTCACACCCTACAACTGTATATTATAACAATGTCATTTTGTATTTGTTGACATAATAATAATATTTCAATAGATGGAAAAGGAAATTCATCAACGAGATAGTTTTATCCTCCTTATTAGGCACATCCGTACTAGTATTAATGGGTGGCAGCAAAGTTTAAGAATTGGTATACATTTAAACACACCCTCAATTCCATGCACACAATTAGACAGTAACTAAACATAACCAACCTTGCATAATGAAATATTAGTGAAATTAAAAATATTTTTAGCATGTTTTCAATATATTATCACATAAGCTTTATACGAATCTCTTGGCAAACAATTCAGCCTTGCATTTTAAAATTAAATGTACATTATTTTACTTGAATTACAATATCGAATGCTTTTAATTGTATGCTGCCGCCATAATTTAAAACAGCCACAACAAAAATATCAGTTGAAAAACATATAAATTCGTATTAAAAATGTATGTGATATGGAATGGGATGGATATAGTCTCGTAGTTTCTTCTCATCGTTATCCAGACAGGATAAAAATGAGTCATACGATCAGTTAATCTTTGATAGCCTATGGGAGATTAGAATTCTGATAAAATATAATGAACTATTCCTTTTGATTAAATGATCACGCACTGTGTTAATATTAAACTATGAATGTATATATATTGTCCATTCCTTTTTAATTTAACACAGTATTCTTATAATTAGGAAAACACAAATAACAAAGTGGATAAAGGCCATTTATTTCGTGAATACTAATCATCTTTTATACAATCATACATATTTATACATTTTGGGTTTTCAATTGATTATGCTAGTGGTAACAAATCTGACTCGTTTTTACTGATGTTTCTTGTTTTGGCTAGTTGGTGAGTGTGTATGCGTTTGTGTTTGTGTGTATGCGTGTTTGCATATAAAGGTCATTCTTGCAGTATTGCAAAGTGATGTCTGAGATCTGGTCATTATTGTTTTGATAGCTTGAGAATTAATCATTTGTGCGCATTGTTCACTGTTACATATACAAGTGCTATTTTTCCCAGTATAGTTGATCGTTTCACCTTGTTGCGCAATGTTGTTGTTTTCACATGGTAATAGCGCCAGTGTGGATTGCAGTGTTAAAAGCTCACATTGTTTGGAGACTTCTGTCATCGTATGCGCCTCTGTTATTTCCAATTCAGTTTGTTGCCAATCCGATTGTATGTTTGTTGATTCTAGTCGAGGGCCTGTTTGTTCTTGACTGGATACTAGTAGATTGTTGTTGAATTTCGTTATTCTTGGCCAGTCGATAAGAATATCATGTTGATGAAACTTTTGAATATTAAGGTCAGGTGCTTATTGTTTTATGTAAAGGGCTTCATAGATAAATAATAATTTTTCTGATTTTGCTTTATGTAGAATTGTGAAACTGGTCGAATTGACAGGGTGCCCCGTTGCCAATATATGATCGGAAATAGCTGATTTTCCTGACGGTGGCAAACCTTTGTTAATCAATTTCTGTGGCAAATGTTGCTGGAGTCTGCTTATCAATTGCTTCATGGCACGTCTTATATATATGCTACCGCACATACACGAGAAATTGTAGACTATGAATGATTTGGAGAACTGGCAATGATCTTTTGGCATCCAACCCTCATGAGATTCTCTGTGTAGGGCATCAAATGTCATATACTAACTGCCAACGACCGTGGAAAAGTTATCCTCAGTTATTCTTTCTCAGCCGCCGTAATTATTGAGGCTGGCACGCTGCCTCTAAATGGTAAGCTTTAGGGAAAACAGCCGACGGTATCCTCTCTAGTACGAATCTGCCGTGGTCTGATGTTGACATCAATGAAACGCCCTGGGTAGTTGTTCATTAGCAAAATTTTACTGAGGTAGCCCAGTTCTTCCTCAATCTTGTGTTCAGAACAGATCTTCCTGATTCTGTTCGCTAGGTTGTTTACCAAGTTTCTTTTGTGGGATTTTGGCACACTGCTGTTGTAGTGAATGTATTGTCCTGTGAAAGTGTATTTTCTATGTATGACCAGTGTCAAATCTCCATTTGCTTCTCGAGTGAGTTTGATGTCAAGGAAGGGAAAACTGTTGTATTTCTCTAGCTCGAGAGTGAATTTGATGTCTGGATCGACTCCATTTGCTTGTTTGAGGATTTCGGAAGGGTCTGCTGCTTCTGAGATGAACAACAAGATATCATCTACATACCTTTTGTAGAGTGAGCACTGGTCAATTATACCTTTTAGGCTCGTTTTTTTCCAGGTGATACATGTATACATCTACCAGGAGGGGTGTGATGCAACATCCCATAGCTACACAATTGATCTTGCGGTAGTATATCCCTTCGAATGTAAATTGCACGTTTTTAGTACATGCTATACTGGGAAAAATAGCACTTGTATATGTAACAGTGAACAATGCGCACAAATGGTTAATTCTCAAGCCATCAAAACAATAATGACCAGATCTCAGACATCACTTTGCAATACTGCGAGAATGACCTTTACATGCAAACACGCATACACACAAACACAAACGCATACACACTCACCAACTAGCCAAAACAAGAAACAGCAGTAAAACGAGTCAGAGTTGTTACTACTAGCATTATCAATTGAAAACCCAAATGTATAAATATGTATGATTGTATAAGAGATGCTTAGTATTCACGAAATAAATGGCCTTTATCCACTTTGTTATTTGTGTTTTCCAACATAATGAGTATATATATATATATATATATATATATATATATATATATACGCATATAAATTCTTTTGATATGCGAGCCCCAATAAAATTTCTAATACCATTTCCATTTTCAAAATAAGATGAAATTTTATCAAATACAAGAACCGTTGATTTCTCATATTCTTTTTAAATAACTACAATTCAAAACCTCTTGATATATAAATTGGAAGGCCAAAAAATAGAAAAATGTAAACGGAGAGTGGGAAGTAGGGGAACAACCAATCAATTGCATGCATCACCTCCAGTTCAAGCTCAATTCATAATAAATAATTTACTTGAATTTTTTTAATTACTGCTAGTTTATAAACTAAAATTGTCTAAAAGATATATATAAACAATGTTTCGAACATAAGTCGTGTAAATTCATTTCGACCATGGTATTGTTTGTGTTTGGCTTCAGTTTTTGCATTTTGCTTTGCAGAGCGGTACTTTGATTGAGCAAGTGTTGCTTAATTTTCCAATAACTTTCTCTACCTTATGATTACAGTATAAAGCCTTGCTATGTATACAATTTACATTAAGATACGGCATTTGTTATTTAATTGGGAATTTGGGTAACCAAAGAGACCAAAGTAATAACGCATTCCAATTATATTACAGTTCATATTTAGCTGATTTGCCTTTTAATAATACTTCTTTCTAATGTATTTATTAATATATTATCATGGATGCCGGTATCAAAATTGAGGATATTGAGGGCGTGATGAATAATTTGATAAGATTTGGTATGGGGATCCGTTTGATATATTTAGGAGAACAACGACTCTTTGGCATTCCAAATATATTAGACTTGAATAGTATTCTTATAGTCAAAATGAAATGGACCTGGTATCAGAAAGGCGTTCATTACATGGCGGGGAAATGACCTCTATAAACCCTAAATAGGGCTCATGTCAAACTCTCCGTGCTTTTAATTGTAACTGTGAAATTGTGTGCTATTACTATTATTATCATTAATTATAGTAAACGTTAGTTGTCTCCGCCTGTCACGTGGAAGATCCTGGTTCAATTCCCGACCGGAGAGTCAATTTGTGTCGCCGCAAGTTAGGCCAATTAGCACCGCCAACACAGTAACATTGCCGTTTCACATGATAACACAATCCATCGTTTATTGAAAATAAAATCCTTTTATAATCAAATAACATTTTGAGTATTTATCACATATTACAATGATAGCCAAATGTTAATAATGTAAGCAATAGTTTAAACAAGCGAATAAGACCGTTCTAGAAAAATGACATACTGTACGGAAATGAGGAATATTCATAATCTAACAAAACGAACATCAATAATTTTAAATTAGTATTCTGCTCATCCAAGAATAAAATTATTCTGAACTTAGCCATGCTACAGATATACGGTCATCATGTAACTGTGCTCTTCTAGATATTGACGAGTTTTTCAATATCTATTTCTGGAGTGCCATAATATCTTCTTATAATTATATATTGAGTTTGGCCTTTGATAATAGTAAATTGAAAAAAAGTACTCAATAGGATGCATATGACGAAGATACTGACTGAAATCACAAATTGTGTAAAACTTGAGATTGCATTCAACGCGGGATTTGCGTGTTTAACAGCATACGTCCTATGATTATTTATCAAGTGCTCAATGGTTCGTTTACCAACAGAGACTTTTATGGGAAAAAACTTAGAAGTGCCCAACGAGAACAAAACCATCCTTGTATATTAATCGTACTTAATAACGTTATTTATATTTTATATTTACATAAAAATAGGTTTATACAATTTCTAATTATGACTAAGATAATGGTATAACATGAGTACAGTATAATATACAAATGGCTATATTCCTACAAGATCATACCTATGTCCCTTTTAGGAAATCAGTCAATCATAGCCCGTCCGGTTGTTTTGAAACGACGACTATTTAAATAAATGCGCTTTATCATAAGCAAAATTGAATTTTGTCATTCATACGATTCTTAGTTTATTCAAAAATTTATTCGCTTAACATTTCTTCATAAAAATATTCATAGGAAAACATTTGCAATGATTGTTTAACATTTTTTCTGATTATACCATATACTATATATATATATATATATATATATATATATATATATAGTAATGTAAACGTGGAGAGAGTGTCAAATGCTTACATTTCTATCTTTTTTATCTTTCTATTCATATATAAAAGAGATGTTCATCTGTATATATATATATATATATATATATATATATATATATATATATATATGTTCTTTTGAAATGCGAGCTTTAATAAAATTCATTGTTCCCTTCCTGTGTGCAAAAACAAAAAGAAATTTTATCAGATATAAGAAAATTTTCTTTCTAATGGTCTTCTCAAATATCTACTCATGAACATATCTTTATATATAAATTGGAAAGCAAAACAAGATAGAAATATTTGAACATAGAGAGAGTGTGGAAAATAGAAACCAATCAAATTGCGTGCGTCACCTCCAGTTCAAGCTCAATGCTTGTACGTGCTTCTTCTGCTTACATAAATCCGGCTGCAATTTGTTTATCCATAAGGCTTCGTATGTGGCTAGCTCCCTTTTGTCTTTGCATTTAGTAATAACTTTGAATGCTACGTCTGGAGAACATACGTGCGATGTTTCGATGATGTGTTGCGCAATAGCAGACGTGTATTCACCATTTTATTTAAAACAGGCGTTCAAGTTGCAATGTTCCCTCATTCGAGTAATTAACCGTCTGGTCGATCGGCCTACGTAAGTTGATCGACAACTTGCGCATGTATATTGGTAAATTATATTTGATATCGACATTAACGGCTGTTTCTCTTTGATTGCTGGTAAAGGCAAGTGTGTTACCCTAAATAGACACTCGTAGTTTGGCTGCATTAAATGTGCGTGTCAATGCTGCTTCAACTTTCTTTTGTGCCATTCGGGAAACTGCATCCCCCTTAAATGGGATGTTTAGGTAGACGGTTTTCTTTTCTGGCCCATACTACGTCTGTTTCTGGTTAACTTCCCTTTTAATAATTGATTCAATTAATTGTCTGGGATAGCCATTAGACATTAAGTCGTTAGTTGCTTTATTATATTCATTTTCTCTAGAATCTTGACTAACCAACCTGTCAATTCTTGAAAAGCAACCACGAACTGTTGATAATTTATATTGAAATGGCACAAAACTGCTGTAATGCAAATACTGTGCAGACCATGTTGGTTTATGGTAAATTGTTCTGTTTAATTTACCATTAGTTTCTTTCTTTAATAGTACATCTAGGAAAGGCAGACAGTCATCTTTCTCGTGCTCTGACGTGAAACCGATATTCTTATGTGCTTTGTTGAAACTTTGAAGCAATGTTCGTGATTGCGACCTGTTCTTAAGTACAAGAAATGTATCATCCACGTACCGTATATATTGAGCACATTTACTTATGTCACTCTTTAATGATGTATTTTCTAGGTACCCTAGAAAAATCTCAGCCAACACTGGAGATAAGGGGCTTCCCATTGCGACACCATCAGTCTGTTTGTAGATGTTTCCATTAAAACGAAATCGTACGTCTTTCGTGCATAATAAGATAAGCTTGCGTAGAGTTTGACCTGGCACCGGCGATGGTAATATATCGTGTTCTACCGCTTTGACTATAATGTCAATGGTTTCATCAATTGGAACATTTGTAAACAAAGACGTAACATCAAAAGATACCATAATCTTGTTTTTAACATTTATACCTTGAATTTTGTTTACAAACTCAAACGAATCGGCAACCGAATGATTACCTAGTAGTTTACGTAATGGTTCAAGTAAACGAACTAGCCATTTAGCTAGTGCATGAAACGGAGAATTTACCATTGATAAAATTGGCCTCATAGGACAACCTCTTTTGTGTGTTTTTGGTAATCCGTACATTATTGGTGTAGATGATCCAACTGGCTTGAGCTTCTGTGCAGTGGCCTCATCAATAAAACCGGCATCTGTCAAAATCTTAATTTCATTTATCACTTTGCGCTCCACCTTGTCTATTTCATCTGATTTATCGTCTAGACGTGTGAATTTTGTATTGTCATTTAACACGTTTTCCATCTTTTGTACGTAGTCAGATTTGTCCATTGTAACTGCGCTCTTTCCTTTATCAGCGCGTAGTATTTTGATGTCTGCATTTCTGCTGATATTTCTAAGTGCATTTAGATGCTGCTTTGTCAACGCATGCTGCTCTGCGCATTTAGACGATTTCAGGTGTGAAGCCTGATCAACTAGTGTAGCCTTGAACCAATTTTTATAATCAATACTGGTAGGCTCCAAGTCAGCTGTTTGTTCAAATAACAATTCAAATGCTGCCTCAAAATCAACATCGCATTTATTAGAAGGATGTATTCCATAATTTCGGCCCATCGATAGTACCCTCCATTTCGTATCTTGTTTTGCTTTCCAATTTATATATAAAGATATGCTCATGAGTAGATATTTGAGAAGACCATGAGAAAGAAAATTTTCTTATATCTGATAAAATTTCTTTTTGTTTTTGCACACAGGAAGGGAACAATGAATATATATATATATATATATATATATATATATATATATATATATATATATGTCCGTATCTCACAAAAGCGAGATTGTCGTCATTCATCTAAACTATTAAATAGTTTACAGTTAAAAAATCAGTAGACTATAATTCTATTCTTAATTATCTGTTTGATATCTTCTAAAATTATTTCCAAATTTGCCCAATATGATATTATTTACATATACTTAAAACGGAGATTTCCTAAAATGATTTATCAAAAGCTGATAAACACACCTATATAGTGCTATTAAAATATATGTTGAAAATTTACAAGAAAATGCAGAACGCGGAAACATAAGTATCTATATAAAGCTTAAGGACACACTCATGAATGAAAAAAATCTTGTCTGTTGAAAGTTTTCCTTTGTATGATTTCCGTTTTTGTTTTTAACTGTGCCGAAACTTAAGTTCATACATACAATGTCAAATTAGTGTATTTTACGCACTGATGCTCATTTTATGCCACGATTAATACATTTTCAAATTAACAAATTAATTCTTATAGGTTCAAAGCAAAAAAACATTGGATTTTGATAAGATCTTGTCATTACTAACCAGAAATCTTGTATATTTCTTGCAGAAAATTTAATTGTTTCGAAAGTAAATTATAATTACTTTTAAATTACAAATCGTTCTTTCGTCTTTTCCGATATACACAATAATTTAAGTATGTACATGCAATGCTGAACTACACGAAGTGGTGGTGCAAATTTGATTAAAATTAATGTCATCGCATTTTTATTTACATATCCAATGCTTGTTAAAATAGTATATTACAAATTTCAAATCAAGTTTTCGAGCTGTATTTAGACACCTACCCCATTATATAATATATATATATATTGTCAGTATAAAGTAGTAAAATCAATTCATTCAGTAGACCAGTTTCATCTGTATTGAGAACCTTTCATATACTGACAAAACATTTCCACAGACGGGTCTCGAATACGGACACATTTTTTTCAGAGTCTGCTATTCTATTAACAGACCACCACTCTAGCTTAAGCTAAACAAAAATTTCAATTATATACAAACTTGTGTTTTTGATTAGCCTTTCCTTTTGGTAGAACCCGTGTGTAATTTCTTTAGGCCTACAGATCAAACTAGCTACATCTAGGTTCGCAACACCTAATACATACTTGCTTATATATTAGTTCTCCGCAACAAACAGTACTTAACTGTTATATAGCTACATCTAATTTGTCAATACAGAACCGAATCTAAGTTACCTGCAGATATAATACTAAATTCATAGTTCATACAATGAAACAAACAATGATTGCGTGGGTACTGATAAGGACTAATTAAATCAATGTTTCGAGGTTGGTAAGAAACTAATTTCATTATATATATATATATATATATATATATATATATATATATATATATAATGTCCATGCCTTTTTAATTTAACAGTATTCTTATGAAAATTAGGAGAAACTGGCATAACAAAGTGGATAAAGAGCGAATACACCGCTTTTCACAAGAAGATAGAAACACTGATGAAATGTGCTGTGAACGTAAAGAAACCAAAAGGACCTCACGAGAGACCTGGACAAATTTCCTACGCAATCAAAATTTCCTACGAACCCAGACGCTTTTATTCACAATTATTCAAAAGTGATCTTGTCAAAACACCAGAAAGAATTACTCTCCTTAGGAGCAAAATTCTGCGTAGTCAAGTAAAACCTAAGTGAACGTGACATTATTGACATTCAGGCTGGAACGGAGAATTTCTACAATGACTTAACGAAAGACACCGCCCCACATGCATTCAATGGACAAGGACTGAAAGCTGAGATAGTAAGCGCACTAGAACAATACAAGAAGGAATTCAAAGGCAACCAAATCATCACAAAACAGCACATAGACGAACTAAGAAAACTCCAATCAGAAAAATCCATACGACTTGCCACACTCGACAAAGGATCAGGAATTGTTATACTTGAAGCCGACGCTTACAGGAAGGCTATGAATGATATAATAAATGATCAATCTAAATTTAAGCATGACATCAAACAGAAAGATGATTCAACGAACATCAAATCAAGAATTAATGCAATTCTGAAAAAGATGGAAAAACATGTTCTAACATCGATGGCTGACTCCGAGATTAGATCAAAACTCACAGAAGACATCCAAAAAGCAAAACCTTTCGGAACAAACACCGCAAGATTGTACGGCAAACCAAAAACTCACAAAGCCGTGACAGCCTCAGGAGCTCCTTCGATGCGGCCCATTATGTCAATGATCAACGCTCCACAACATAAACCAGCCAAGTTTCTCTGCAAACTACTTGAACCAATACGGAGCATCATAAACGCTAACACCATCAAGGACTCCTTCGAACTAGCAAATGAATTGAAGGGGAAGAACATCCTACAGAATAAAATGGTCTCGCTTGACGTCTCATCCTTATTTACAAACATACCACTGGATAAGACAACGGAGATCTTGTGTGACCTCATCAAAAATGAGTTTTTTGACTTCCCTATAAACACCAATGACATCAAAGACCTCATATTAGCATGTACTAAAAACGTGCAGTTTACATTCGAAGGGATATACTACCGCCAGATCAATGGTGTAGCTATGGGAAGTTGCCTCGCACCCCTCCTGGCGGATGTATACATGTATCACCTGGAAAAAACGAGCCTAAAAGGTATAATTGACCAGTGTGCACTCTACAAAAGGTATGTAGATGATATCTTGTTGTTCATCTCAGAAGCAGTAGACCCTTTCGAAAACCTCAAACATGCAAATGGAGTCGATCCAGACATCAAATTCACTCTCGAGGTAGAGAAAGACGACAGTTTTCCCTTCCTTGACATCAAACTCACTCGGGAAGCAAACGGAGATTTGACACTGGCCATACATAGAAAATCCGCTTTCACCGGACAATACATTCACTACAACAGTAGTGTGCCAATATCCCACAAAAGAAACTTAGTAAACAACCTAGCAAACAGAATCAGGAAGATCTGCTCTGAACACAAGATTAAGGAAGAACTGGGCTACCTGAGGAAAATTTTGCTAATGAACAACTACCCAGAGCGGTTCATTGATGTCAACATCAGACCACGGCAGATTCGTACTAGAGAGGATACCGTCAAGCAGGTTTTCCTAAACTTACCATTTAGAGGCGACGTACCAGCCTCAATAATTGCACGTCGGCTGAATAGAATAACTAAGGACAACTTTCCCAGTGTTAAAGTTAATATGGCATTTAGTACACAGAGAATCATGAGGTTGGATGCCAATGATCAATTGCCAATTCACTCCAAATCATTCATAGTCTACAAATTCTCATGTATGTGCGGTAGCACATATATCGGACGTACGAAGAAGCAATTGATAAGCAGAATCCAGCAAAATTTGCCACAGAAATTGATTAACAAAGGCTTGCCACCGTCAGGAAAATCAGCTATTTTCGATCATATATTGGCAACGGGGCACCCTGTCAATTCGACCAATTTCACAATTCTACATAAAGCAAAATCAGAAAAATTATTATTTATCTATGAAGCCCTTTACATAAAACAACAAGCACCTGACCTTAATATTCAAAAGTTTCATCAACTTGATATTCTTATCGACTGGCCAAGAATAACAAAATTCAACAACAATCTACTAGTATCCAGCCAAGAACAAACAGGCCCTCGACTAGAATCAACAAACATACAATCGGATTAGCAACAAACTGAAGTGGAAATAACAGAGGCGCATACGATGACAGAAGTCTCCAAACAATGTGAGCATTTAACACTGCAATCCACACTGGCGTTGTTACCACGTGAAAACGACAACTTTGCGCAACGAGGTGAAACGATCAACTATACTGGGAAAAATAGCACTTGTATATGTAACAGTGAACAATGCGCACAAATGGTTAATTCTCAAGCTATCAAAACAATAATGACAAGATCTCAGACATCACTTTGCAATACTGCGAGAATGACCTTTACATGCAAACACACATACACACAAACACAAACGCATACACACTCACCAACTAGCCAAAACAAGAAACAGCAGTAAAAACGAGTCAGATTTGTTACCGCACTAGCATAATCAATTGAAAGCCCAAAATGTATAAATACTGTATGATTGTATAAGAGAGATTAGTATGCTCACGAAATAAATGGCCTTTATCCACTTTGTTATTTGTGTTTTCCTAATTATAAGAATATATATATATATATATATATAGTTATACTTATTTATCAGTAAACGCTAAGCATTTTATAAGGTAACGAATGCAGTACTTGACGAGTGCTCAGTACAATCGAATCTGGTAAACCAGATACATTTTCTTTGCTACCTTATAAAACATTTAGTTTATACTGACAACTATATATGATAGGATTAGTGTTTATATCAAACTCGCAAATTTGCTTAAAATATTTGATATCATCTCCCGCACAACCAATGATTGTTTAATAATATGTTCTATATCTGTCACATATCTTATCCTAAACGAAGCTTAAATTAATTCTTGTTGAATTTATTGCAAATGAATTACGTTTCTGAAACGGTGTCTAAAATTATAACAATGACTAATAGTTACAAGTTTCCGTTGAATTGAAAATATAAATACAGAAACACTAACAAAAGCAAAGCTTCAGGTTTTGTAGGAGTCATAGTGGATGACTTTTTATTTTTCATCTACTTATCTTGTTGAAATTATAAAATTGATAGACAACGCTAAGTTACACCAGATAGCAGAGATATGGTAGATTTGTCAAGCCATAGGCTATTGTGTAAAAAATATAACCTCGCATTTGTTTTCGTGTGGTACAGGATTCTTAAAAACTTCGTCTTCAAATCTGGCTCAACTTCATTTAAAGCGATAAGAATATGTTGATACCGAAATGTAAACAGATTTTGTGCTTCAAAAAATTGGTGTGAAAAAATCTTGATTCCTTAGGCCACCATATTTACAACAGAAGATACAAAAGTCTGAATCATTGAATTATAGAACTACAAAATATTACTTACATGGAATAAAAAAATAATCTGCGCCGTCAGCATAGTAGTTATTTCTAATATAGGTCAGGATACTCTTAATAAGTAAAATTAAAAACAATAAAATATTAAAGCAAATATATATTGCAAAATGGGAGCACATTATACACCGTAAATTTTTTAGTACTCTTAATTCAATAGAATAAAACAAGACAGAATTTTAAATATTGTTTCTGGCGGAGAACTAATATATATGCAATTTTATATTAGGTGTTGCGCACCTAGTAACAAATATGTTCAGATATGACCAGATGGATAAATCAAAGACAACATGAACAGAACGTATAAACTCATGCGAATTTGTTTCGTGCTTACTGACGACTCACTAGTAGGAGCCGGCAATACGCCCAATACCCGCAATAAATTTCGGAAAGATTGTTGGAAAATAGGACATAATGTTGCAATATCAAAGTTCTACAATTAAATTCTGTACGGCTAGTTAACCAACGCCAAAATTTCGATATGATTTGAAATATACGACAATCCTGCCGATTATGGCAATATACATTTTTTTCTTGATAAGTTAGTTATATTAATATGTAATCATTCTGGTGGATAAGTAATGCTGAAATACTAAAATCTCGCGCTTTGTCTAAAATTATTAGAAAAAAAGTTTATACATAATTTTGTATAAAGTGAAATATTCTCAAACGGCGTTTTAAATTAAGTAGAACCGATAGTGGAATAGAAGTATGCTAGTGACTCAGTCATAAATGTATATACTTCCGGTGTAACTTTTATAGTACATGAGAGAACATATATATATATATATATATATATATATATATATATATATGTATATGCAATATTGTATTGGGTGGTACTGATTAAAATAGGACTAGAACTATAAATCAAATTTAGCATGAACGAAAGGTTTAATCTCATGTAGATATGCGTTTCGCACTTACTGGCGATTCATCAATTTAAGCCGGTTTTAAGCTCTATATCCATTATATATTTAGTCAAGTAATGGGAGACGATTGGACGATACAATCTTCCATACGAATGTATGCTCAGACAGTAATAGAGTAAAGTTCCTATAAAGTTTTTGACAAGGCTACTTCAAAACCAACTCGCAATATATAATATATAACAAGCCTGTAAATGTTTCTAACACAATTGCCTTACCGATAAGCTAAATTTTATTAAATTACCGAATTACGACTACTTCTGAACACGTTGCTCCAACAAATCTAAACTCTCTGGCATTAATCGATATGAGTTAGCACATTTCGCGGTAATCATGACATCATTCAATTCAATATATTCGAGTTATATATTACTTGTTATTTAAACTTTAGCATTTAACTATTCCACGCTGTCCGTTTTCGGAAAGTTAATAGACAGGATCGCAGTAATTACAAAATATATGGAAAAGTTATACAAATGCTATGACTCCTTACATGGATTTATTGCAAATTCTACAATCTGTGTGTGAACTATTAATTGCCTTCATAATAAATTTTCCTGTTTTGAATATATTCATTTTTATTTCAAGCAAAAATGAATACAAAACAAAAAACAACTATTTTCTACGTACGCAGTAGTACTGAAACAGAGCCAAATAATCATTTAGATTATCCTGTTGGTAATTCGATTCCGCATGTTAACACATGTCATTCAGCTCATGGCGAAAACCAGACAAAATCTCTTCCTACTTCAAGTCCATCCCATTCTCAACCTATTCATGAGGATGACTCCTCTGAACCTGCCAGGAATTGGCATATGTCGCATTCTCGTGAGCCTTTGACACCTTCGCGGCATAGCGCCAACCGAAAAATAGTGACTGGCCAAAAAGCTGGTCTTCATCGTAATGTTATGCCTGGAGTATTAGACACCAGTGACAGAGCAAGAAACGTGCGTAAAATGGAGCAGATAGCAGCTAGCAATCGAGCGATTGTGCAACACTTCATTGAAAATGACGATTCTCAATCTTCACAATCTGCTGGATTAATGGCGCCACCGGACTCTTACTACTACTCAAACGAAAAGTCCACCCAACAGCCATCCATGTTTGTACCATCTCAGGTGAGTTTGGTGTTTTTCTGACAGTTGCTAAAAAGTCTATCGTTCTTGTGATAAGCATATACTCTCTTGAGCCACCACAAATAGCTAGAAACCAGTGAAACTCTATTTTAATAACGGTTGGAAATAAAGCAACAGAATAAATTAAAATAGCTCAAATAAGTGAAGAGTCATTGTGCATCATTCCATCTGCTTTATTTTTTCACGTTACCTACTATCTATTACATTCCATGTTATAATAACACCTATTAGTCCTTCACAAGTTATATCATCCTGCTAAATAATCTAGTCTGACTTGTATTCTTTAGACATTTAATTTCTACCAATAGTAAGTTAACCCATCCACCGAAAGGCTGCCCCAGCTCCCACTTGACGAGAACAAGACAAGAGCGACAGCTCTAGCAATTGAATATTGAGACCTAATTGATGAAAACTAGCCTATAAAACCTTATACAGTGTGTAAATAATTCTTAATAAGTTGCACTCAAATGAAAGATCTTAGACATATCTAGCAATATAAGCGCAGTTACATAATAAACATTTAAAAGATAGCCTCACATAACTCTCCTCTATCTGTACATAATCTCAGCAACCTAATAGTCGAAAATTAATTGAATAAAGTGCACAGCACTACATTGTATATAGTCCAAAGTTCAAATAGGAAAATCTTATTAACAGTTTATAAAACTTACTTAGCTGCAAGGTATAACATAGAACATAACTGTAAATTGGCTCATTAGTTTGACATAAACTGTTAAAAAACAGTTCTAGCCACAAATGACGTTTTGGCAATCAAAATTAATAAACTTAAAAGCGCATACTATTATATATATATATATATATATATATATATATATATATAAACACAACCACGATGATGATGATAACCATGTAGCTATTTCGTTGTGTACCTGCGCTACTATCCGCTGATTTAGCCAGGCCGTAATCTCTGTCTAGCTGCACTACTACATACCAAGTTTTAAACAGGGTTAGCATATTAGACCACTAACAAATCCATACAAGTGTCTGTATTATGGATAACGTACCTAGGAGTGTTCTAATTGACATAAGACTATCAATGTCAACGTTTAATAATGCAAAACTCCGTCGAGGTAAATGTTGCATTAATCAAAAGTAGCCGGCACTATGCTCCAAATACTTGGTGCAGATTAACTACTATTGAACAAAATGGCGATGCGTATTCTTAGACTTATTCAAACAACAATTGATTTCGCGGGTGATAGCAGCAATTGAGAGCTTCATATCTTATATTGCTTTCCACACATATTCATTGCGGTTTAATCAGTTTGCCGTCGTAATCTGATGATGATCATAACGTTGTAAAAAATTTAAAAATATTAGGCACCTTCTACAGGAAGGGCTAACCATAAAACATAAGTTGGTAAATGAATTTAAATTGCGTGTAGCGTGGGGCACCTGCGGCGCAGTAGATAGCTTCAGACATGGAAGATTGTGTGCTCGGGTTCGAACTCGGACGGCACTTGACGATTTCGTAATATGAACGAATTACCATTGCTAACCAATGCAATGTTTAGTTTATACTGACAATATATATATATATATATATATATATATATACGCATAAACGTATTTGACGTAGAATTCTTGTTTATTTTAAATATATATATATACGCATTAGCACATTTGACGTATAATTTTCGTTAGTTTGGAATCAGCGTTGGTCCTCCTTAAAAGAAATAGTTTCGTTATTTTATTGTATTTGGTGTTGTTGGTTCATGTATTTTTTTTAAATTTCTGTTCGGTGTGATGTCCAAATAATCATAATGAGTTTGTTTGGGTTTGACTGTGTCACTTTCATTGCTGATCCTTGTTATATGTGTGATATATTGAATGTTGTCCTGAAGATGACAGCGGGCATATTAACCGAAATATGGACAAGTAAACACGTTAAAAGGACAGTAACAAGAAGATTTGCAAACGAATTTATTGTTTTTCAATGCCTTATCGGTCAAATTCTTTTTCTGTCCCATTTAAGTCGTCAAAAAGCATTCATGTTAAGTGATTTTACGAACTGTTTTCCAAAAATGCTGTCTGACGTTGCCAAACAGTTGTCGGATATTCTCAAGCTTTCACTTTTATTAAATATCGTTCTCAGACATTTGGACAAGACAGAGCGAAAGTGGAGGCAAAAGGTTTACACATGGCTCAAGATCAATCTATGCCGAATTTCAACCAGAAATCTGGTACAGCCGTTGACCGCGCCATGTTTCAGTTGAAAAGCCCCCATGTGGACGATGGTAGACGTACGAGACAAACCATTCATGGTGCACCGCCGCGGGTAAGAATGTTTAAACCGAAAATGGACACCAATTGCGCAATGTTACTTTCTGATACATGTAGAATGATTGACTCAACCACAAGACGTCCTATTATCACTGACGCTGATAGTGAATTTGTCAAGGTCATTGAGGGTAAGCAGAAAGAGCATTGGAAAATGGGTGAGGCAACACTTATAGAGAGATCTGAGCCACGCAACAGAATAAAGGAGACCGTGGATCCACAATTACAAACCGGCGACCAGCACACGCATTCAACTTGCGCAGGTACGCAATTAGGCATAATTTGTACTTTACTTATGACAAAGTTTGCCAAAATAATTTTGATTCAGACTTAGACGATTGTAATCTAAAAATTTTCTTATTATTATACCATAATGTCTGCACAATGATTAAACGGTTTTATATTTTAGATTTCTATTCGCATCATTCTAATGAATAGTTAGTACGTGATTCAATGAACACTGTTTTCATGGGCGGTGGTAACATTTACTATAATCAAGGCTGCGAACTTGATGTAAACACATGGCCCATTAACTACATACATTTTTCAGTATAAAAAAGGAATTGTATAGTGTAGAAAAGGTAAATCATCAGTTACTATAGATAGTATATGAAAATTGGTTACGAATTTCATTCGGCAAATTTGTTTGAGACATCAAAATAATATAGGCCAAAATTAAAATCCAATCGAATTTTGGTTTAAAAAATAAGTATATTAAAGTGGACGTACTATTGTTGTTGCATGATCAGATCGACGATGTGTTCCACCTAGTGGCGGTTAAGTGGGATTGTTATGACAAATATGATATAAAAGCGACAAAACTGGCTTTTTGAAGAAAAAATAACGCGCTACTTGTTCTGTTATACCGAAGTGAAAACAACCGGGTTGCTATTAGTATTTCACGGTAATTAGCAGCAAATGGTTTAGGTGCAACTTTACAGATCTAAGAATTGGTAATGGAAGTTGTAAGCTTATTAGATTACGGAACACACCATAAGGTTATACCGAAGTCCTCTTATATCTGGATTGAATATTTTAATGCAGAAATCTTTTACATAAAAATCTTTAGAAAATTTTTTTTTTAATGTTGATCAAATTCAAGCAGTTTAGGAAATGTGATACATTAATGTGCTAGGCTATCAACCCGGAACGCAACAAAAATGGAATTTTTGGGCGTCTAAAGAAACCAAATTAGAAGCCTCAGCTTCAGGAGCTTAGTTCTATTAATAAATGTTTCAGAGAGACGTTTACAAGGTACAACTACAAAAGGGCAATAAACTTTGGGATTTACTTTTTTATTTTAGATAATCCTTCTAGAATAAATTTCTTTTGAGTTAAACACTTAGTTTAGATTTGAAACTCGATTTAGGTATGTAACATTTGAGTGATAAATATACTCAGTTTTGCCACAAATTCTCACTCTATCGTCATTTAACCGACTCGTCCTTATAGTCTGACAACTTTAGTGTAGATAAAGTACCCTCTCTAGTATGTGTAATATATTAAATATAGATCATATCAAAGATTTTCAGTTTTTCATGAAGGCATGAAGGCAAACACGTGATGACGTCATCAAGATTTTACACTTACGCGCGAGTTGCAGGATCTTCCACTAGAAGGAGCCATGAAAAGAGTAAAATAGATTGGCAAAGAGCCGTGAACTGAATTAGTACCGAAGCGTAAACTTTTGTCTTCTAATGCTGACATCCTGGTTTTGAGTTAGAAATCGGTTGCTGGAGCCCTGATAAGTGATTCTCGTTTTACAGATTGACGGTAATAAGTAGATTAACAGAAAATGCAAGATATGTAAATTTCTTTTTCCCAAACAGCACTGATTATTGCTACTAAAAGTAGAGACAATCAAAGAATGCGACAATTGCTTTGTGCTTGGCGATAAATTATTTCAGATAAAATGAGCGTCAAGATCATGAAATCCGAATACGGACAAATTGAAATATCCGCTTAATAATTTAAGCGATCGCAGTAGACGTGTGAACGCGATCAGTTAATGGGCCGAAAATAATAATCGCATTAGTGACTAGGGGAAAGAAGGCAACTTTTCTTTGCACTATTACTATTATCTTCCTTTAGTAGGCAAATTTCAAATTTCTTTTACGACCTCTTTTTTATTCTAATTTTAACTTTCTATCATATTAAAAAACTTTATCTTCGACTAATTTAATTTTGCTTACTCTTAATTATTTACTGTGAAAACTTTTTCATCCGAGTATTTACAGTGTATTGCCCTTTCCTCACTCGGATGCCGCTCGTAATTACTTCATTTTGGAAATTATGTGTAAAAAATAGGTCTGACGTGTGGAAATAGGAAATGACATTTATCAATTTAACAATATTATTGATTGCGCGGGTGGTGGTAACCATTCTTAAAATCAAGTTTGCGAGCTTGAAGTAAACACCAACCGCATTATATTTAACCAGTCATCGAACAACATAACAACACTACCGCCAGCCGCAACGCATTGA